>PVPY01000747.1:0-69578 GCA_002982035.1 Fusarium algeriense
GTCAAGAAGGGATGCTTCGTCTGATGATGTTGAAGATCGAGGGCTTTCAGGCCGGTTATGAGATTTCGGAGTCATGATTGGCTTTGAAACATGGCTTACCAATATAAAGTGAGAGAGGTGAATGAGAGGAAAGAAATTGGCCGATGACGGAAGTGGGGAACTGGGCATTAGTTCACGCTATTATCACATTAGCCATGGTCCACTAGATCAGATAAGATAAAGAAATGATCCCATAATGTGCTTAAAGAGGTATAAAATAAAAACCTTTAGTTTCACAAGGGAAATGATATGATGTTATTGAAGCTGGTGTTATAAGAAACATCTAACACCCGATGCTTCGCCTTCCCTTGTCGAAATTTCCATCTCTCTTACTCTGATGTCCCCGAGACTGGCGTAGCTTAACAGCCGAGTGCAGTGGTGATATTAAAACGCTGCACGCGTGAGATATGGACAGGTCCGGATGCATCGGATCCCGTGTTTGGTGAACAAACGACGCGAACATGGCTCCTGTCTACAGTACGTGTTAAATCCAGGCAGCAACCTCCAATTCACGCGAAGAAGCATGTCTTGCCACTGCTAAACAGAGGAATCTGACTGAAACCTCGAGTTCTGGAACAGTTAATGATCTAGTGCACACCCCATTGGCAAAGGTTATAAATGTGCTGTCCGCATCTCTTCTCTCCCTTTGCAACTCTCTTCTTTCACCTTCTCAACCTCAACAACAGCAACAAGATACCACACTCGACGATACCGACTCTAAAAATGGGCTCTACTCGGAAGACTGACAAGGCGGGTTCCGCTCGCAAGACTGGTAGAGTGGGTTCCACTCGCAAGACCACCAAGACCGGCTCCATCAGCAACGCCGGTAAGTATCAAATCCTTTTCATTTGTCGACACAACTAACACAAAGGAATGTAGGTGTCAAGAAACGCCGCGTGGCCAACAAGGTAGTCTCGAGCCCAGACAGAAACAGTTCTTCTCCGGAAGGAGAAGGTAAGTCTGCCATCCAATGCCAATACCTTTCTCTAGCTGACATTCTTAGAAAACGTACCTGGCAACAACAAAACCATCCTATTTCGACTTAAACAAGTCGATGCCGAGGCAGAGGGCCCTCGAGTAATCGAAATCATCCGACACCTCCTCATCCACCGTGAATATTCAGTCTAGTTCGCTGTCAAGTGGAGTGACGATGAGGAGTCTTGGGAGCACGAGGTCGCTCTCCAGAAACACAACGCTAACCTCGTGTATGGATATTGGAGGGCTCTGGATGGCGGTCGGGACGAAGTAACCGGGTACGACATGTACCACGTTTTCTCCATCCTTGGCCACCGTGCAGCCAGGCAAAAGCGCAAGACACGCGCTACAAGGTGTTCATACGAGATCCAGTGGGTCGGGTATGATGAAGAAGAGACCAGCTGGGAGCCGGCAGTCAAAGTGGCGCGGATTGCGCCGCAGCTGAAGGAGACTTACGATGAAGAGAATGGGTTGTAAGTCATGGAACTGACTGCGATGGCTTCGCAGATACGGTGTGAGAGTTCCGGGTTGTTTGTGCTGGGTTGTTCGGTTGATTGGGTACATCACGCAAAAGATGTCATGATATGTTCGAGGCTTCCTTTGTTTGAGCTTGTTTGTGCCGAACTAGACACATTTAACTGAGTTAAGTGGAATATCTAGAGAGCATAGAGAGAAAACTCGGAGCTATGTAATAAAGGACAATATCTGAATGTCTCATACTCAAACTTATCCCACAGTGACTGTTGAATAGAAGCCCATGGTAGCATACCCTAATGTCGTGGGCTTTGCCTGTGATAAGGGAAATCAAGCCAAGATAAGCTCCGTTAGTTGGATCCGGACTATATATTTCCCGGCAAAATCTTATCAACATCACCACTACTGCTTTATTTCAACAAGAACAATGTTCAAGCCCATGTTCCTCATATGTCCATTGCGTGCTTCGACGTGATGAGGTTTCTGGACTGTCTATGTATATAGTTCAAGGATTATATAGGAGAAGAATAACAGTCAGGCATATAACTACTCGGGAGCCTCAGCGGAAGACCTCTATAATCCGTCCTAGTGCTGTACAGTCATAGAAGAGCACAGAAATAAGTGCAAAAAAGACAAAACATACAACAGCGGGGATTCGCTGGTCGTCACCGACCCAACTACTAATCCGCCCCTTATCAGCTTATCTATGGGAGAGCGGACGGGATCCCGAGTTTTCTAATAGGTATGGTCGTATGTGACTGTAACACCGCTGCCAGAGGTTATATTCACTCCTGTCATATTTCGAGTTTCTCGATAGTCTATCTACCGGACTATCCATGTATCAGATCTCAAATTTGAGAACTATTGCCTCGCGCCAGAGAAATCAGGTCATCTTGTCCAGCTTTCATGTGCATCGTGCAGACAAACGACCACCACGGTATCGTCCAAACAAGCCAAGCCGAAAGCCAAACATATCCAATACATCTCGCCACGATGGAACTCTTGACCAACCCGACCCTATCATTCAAACTCTGCACCAGGTCCTCAATCATGATATCGACTGCCTGAAAAGTAAAGAACATTATGGCAGAAGATTCATTCAGAGGCATGCCAATGGCAAGGTGGGGTGCCAGATGTATCAAACCAAATATGTAAAAGACGATCAGGTTTTTGGTGTGTCGAGTAATTGGTGAAGACTTGGGGAGGTGTAATATGTCAAATACAACCCAATTGGCGTGATCTGTGAGGAAACACCGCCAGGTTTGATGCCATGAAATGCTGCAAAGGGAGTTAGTACTTATCAGTCAGAGGTCATGGTGAAATACTAACCCCCACCACCTGTGAACACTATAAGCCTCTTTGAAGGAGCCAAACCAAGATGGCCACATGCATGATAGGTTCACTTAGACCCAAGCCCACTAATACGACAGCGATTACGTTGTAGCAAATCTCGCTGGCTGTACCAATTCCAGAAAGCCACGCGATGGTTGAAATAGTTCTCTGACAAAGCTCATATGGTGTCAAATCTTTCAATCGCGAGAAGAACCTAACTTTGTGGCCAGACAGATCATCGCGTGTGGGTTCCGGCTGTAGACCAATGATGGCCATGTAGGCGATCGAAGCCATGATGACGCCGACGCGGGTCAATAGGAACCGACTCCGTGATGGTATGTAAGTCGGATCTTTGGAGGAGAATGGAGGTGTGTTTCGGGCTGGTCTGGATGTTTTGATACGACGAAGATTCCACTGCATAGCGAGAGCCCATATGAGACGATTGAAAAGTGATCCATCACCACATGGAGCATCATCACCCACGAAAACAGACTTCACCTCAGCAGGTGCAATTCTTTCCTGTTTCTCTTCTTTCACCTTCTTATACTCGGTCTTTGATAGACAGAGCAGCGAGTTGCCGTTGAATGCCTGTACCCAGGAAAACGTTACAAGGAGACATCGAATACTCGCGTTATCCGATACGGTGTAAGCGGTGCGATCGCCAATGAGGGTAAATAGAAATATCAAGATGGAGGCAATTCGGCGTATCCACACTTGATCTCTTGTTGTGAAGCCCAGCGCAGCTGTGCAAAGAAAGTGAGCAGCTGTAAAAGAGCCGAGTGAGAGGCCCGGCGTGAGATGGCTTGTGAGAAAGGACATGGCAGTAGGCGGCCGTGGATTATGATGATGAGGGCGTTGAAGTATTTTTAGAAAAGGACTTTCTAAATAATGTGTGATATATACATACTAATAAATACGGTTACTCCTCGGTGACAATCAGCTAGATGGTAGAACCCGAGTTGATAGTAACTGGTAGTCTGGTACGTAACTTGGCCCTTTTCCATCCTCTTCAGCTTTCTCAAAAAAATAGTGGAATACTGGTGTTGAAGTTGCCTGTGCAACATGTTTCCTCGCAATGCCATCGGATACCGAGAGAGTCCGGGCTTCGGGCCGCTGTTAGTATCAATCAAAACAACCCTAATTCCGAATGAGTTGTATTATGACTTTAGCATGTACTAGTTCATATCGCTTGCAAAGGAAACTCTTATCCAATTGTCACGGCGGCAACGTCTTGTTCTCTCGGACTACCAGCTACTGTAATTCCTACCTCTCACAGCCAGGATGGTCTTGGAAGGTGAAGGCGAAAAGGGCCAAGATGAGTCACGGAGCACTTCATCGATCCAAATGGTACCCAACGAATGCCATTCGACGGAGGGAAACAACTCAACTCTTGGAAATTATGCCTCAAGCACTCCGGGGACAGATTACCCCAGTGGCCTTCGCCTCACCTCTCTGATTCTCGGTCTCTGTCTTGCTGTGCTTCTAGTCGCTCTCGTAAGTATCTTGGTCCACGCAAAACAATTGGCGGGCTAACTATAAAATATAGGATAACACAATCATCGCCACTGCCATCCCTCGAATCTCCGATGAGTTCAGATCTCTCGACGACATAGGATGGTACGGCTCATCCTACCCTCTAACAACATGCGCATTCCAACTTCTGTTCGGAAAATTATACACCTTGTTTGATATAAAATGGGTTTTCATTCTGGCCATGGTTCTTTTTGAGGTTGGATGAGCGATTTGCGGAGCTGCCCCGACTTCTGAGGCTCTCATCATCGGACGTGCAATTGCAGGATTAGGATCTGCTGGTATTTTTCAAGGAGCCATTATCATTATTGCCTACACTGTTCCGCTAGACAAAAGGCCTATGTGTATGTGAGCTCTGCTTGAGAAGTGGTACGATTCTAACCGGAGTTTGCAGACAATGGTATGTTTGGATCTGCCTATGGCGTTGCGTCTGTTATTGGACCTCTTCTGGGAGGGGCTTTCGTTGACCATGTTAGTTGGCGATGGTGGTAAGTTATTTTCTCGAGATGATACAGTAAAAAAGCTAACATGAGAAAGCTTTTATATCAACCTACCCATAGGTGCTGTCGCCATGATTACCGCCATATTTGCTGTCCGTATCCCGAAGAAAAAGCAATCCCCGCAAAGCTCCTCCTGGGTTTCTTATGTGAATGATCTGGATCCCATTGGCACGCTTTGCTTCCTTCCCGGTGTGGTATGCCTATTGCTTGCTTTACAATGGGGAGGAACAAAGTATCTCTGGAGTTCCGGAAAAGTCATAGGCCCTCTTGTCCTCGTTGTTGTCCTCCTCGCTGCCTTTGTTGCTGTCCAGGCGTGGAAGGGAGATAAGGCTACGGTGCCACCTCGAATCTTTCGTCAAAGGACTCTTGTATCTGCGAGTATCTTCACTCTTCTACTCAGTGCTGCTTACTTTGCTATCGTATTCTATATACCCATCTGGTTCCAGGCTATCAAGGGTGTTTCTGCTGTCAAGTCAGGAGTCATGTGTCTCCCCATGATTCTGTCAGTGGTTATTTTCTCGCTTCTTGCAGGTGGAGGTGTTACAGTCGCTGGATATTATGTACCGTTTGCTTATGCAAGCTGTATCTTGACTACAATCGGAGCAGGATTAATCACAACTTTTGACACGGACACTAGTCATCTAAAATGGATCGGATATCAACTCTTGTTCGGGGCAGGAGTTGGTTACGGTATCTAACTGGGTGTCATCGCGTCCCAGGTTGTTCTGAAAGAAGCAGATATTCCGATGGGAACTGCCATACTCACACTCTGCCAGATGCTCGGAGGTGCAATATCTATATCTGCTGCTCAAAGTATCTTTGGTAATCTCCTTGGGAAGAAACTTTCACAAACGGTAGGAGAAAATGCCAACATCATAACACAAGTTGGAGCTACAAATCTGAAGGATATGGTTGATCCACGGTTGTATGAGAGAGCTTTGATGGCTTATAATGATGCACTGACAGAGACGTGGTATATTGCGGTGGTACTAGCTTCACTGTCGATTGTGGGTGTGATTGGTATGGAATGGAAGAGTGTTAAAGGTTCAGTTACAACCAAATAGCACATCCACGTCAATACAGCAGTTGTTATCTACAGCTAGAGTTGGATGTGCCGTGCATTTGAGTACCTTTGTTGAGATAGGGATGGAGGATGTCATAGATCAAGTTGTCTTCGAGACACAGCCTTTCATAGAATGCTACCTTTAACAAGAGGATAATTTCACATAAGGGCAGATCTAACAGCTTATTTTGGTGTATGGATTCATGGTTTTACGAGCCAGCTATACTAGATAACCTAAACAACAGCGAATGATTCTATTGACCTTTTCATATATATCTACCTCCTCTTGGCTTCACCAGCTACTCGTATCATCACACTAGGCCCCAGCGTCGGTCACCGAAGTTTGATCTAGGTACGGTATTTTTACTGCTTGTGATTTAAAGAATTTCCATTTCCACCGAGACCAATCTCATGTGGACCTGACTGCATGACAATCACAATCCAAATTAGTTGCAAACTCTCTCGCTCACGAAGAAGCCTGAAACATTCGACGCCGAATAACACAAGGTTTCGGAGGCCGATTGGTTCGTATGGTTCCAGTTGTAATCAAAGTGGCCATGTCATTCTATACCCCTCCCTGGCTTTGTTAGGCGAGGTGGCGTTGCCCATCAAGGTCTCATTCTCATAGCCTTTTAATTCACTCAACGTGGGGGGCAGAAAATGTGTCCGAGGGGTTGGAAATGTATCCCGGGCCGATAATACAACAGATCGGGGAAGTTTTCAGGAGGTCTCCTTATGGTTAGTGTTGGAGGAACTGCAAGCCATAAGAATATGTGCATCCAGCACCAATACTACCGTAGATCATTACCCTTTCCTTCTCTACTTCATTCTTCTAGTCTGGTGTGAATCAATCTTTCACATCACCATGATACCCTCCATCTTCCTGGTTCCATTCTTGGGTGCGCTGGCCTCTGCGCAAACAACAACCCTCGATGTTCTCTTCCCAGTTGAAGGTATAAAGTCCGTCTACGGCACCGTAATCGCAGCCAATCTTCAAGTCACCACGTACGCCCTTCACTGCGGCGAAAAGGCCGACAATGTTCAATGCGAAATCATCGGCACCCAGACCGTGCTTGTTGGGCCCGAAACATTGTCCATCAACTACTCATTTGATGGCGACAAGAAGGCTCCTTATTTGTAAGCCACTCTACTAAGAGACCTCTAGTTAACCAAACTGACTACCCATGCTTAGTTCTGAGGATCTGAACTGTAAGATCAAGACGGCGGAAGCCAAGTGTCACATTTGGATTCAGACCAAAAACTCAGCTGGCGAGATGGTTACCACGTCCATGACAAACTATGAAATGAACACCAAGACCCGCCTGATGCCCGCTATCATCACCGAGGGAGCTGAGAAACTCCAAGCCGTAGAGGCCACCACGACTCCCTCTCCAGGTGCCAAAACTTCGTCTGTTGGAACTCATGCACATGAAACCCACAAGGCTGTTGAAACCTCTTCCATGCCCTCGCCTACTCCGTCAACGGCTACCGGTGATGCAGCTCAGCACATGTCAGTCCACGGTGCAGTGGTTGGTCTTGCTGCTGTTGCTGTAGCCTTTTTGATCATGTAGTTTATTGTTAGTATATGTCATTTCTTGACTGGTTAATCATGAAGAAGACCAAGTACTGCTTTCTCTGTAGATAGATATGTTATATGAAGTGGGAATTTTGAAGAGGTTCATTAGCATAGATGCATTCCAACGAACCTGGTTCTTAATTACATTAATAAATGCAATTTTCAGCATCATATATTGGCATTCTTTCTTTTGACGTTTCATACTGTAAGCAGATATTTGTGAAGGCGGTAGTATGGTAAACGCTTTTAATAGAAGCATATATCGTGGAAATAATACTATGCTCCTTTTATGCGTTAGCAACATAAAGTTCATCATATTCGCTTGCAATTCCTTCTATATGTAACGGTGATAGGCGCTTACACAATGCTATTGCATTTGATCAAATGAAATTTATTACTCCAAAGTTCTACGAAGTACTAGAACCCCGAGACCTCAAGGCTCTCATTCTTGTCAGTATATCCTTCTGTTCTGATGTCCATACTTTCTCTATGTCATCCGATAGGGCAGGTACTTTACCCTCTAGTTTCCTTGCCATGGCTTCCACCTCACTCAAAACTCGAATGATATTTCCACCAACCACTTGTGCGACGATATCCTCCGAGAGTCCATGCTCAAGAAGCTTTGCAACAAGTTGCGGATATTTTGACACATCATCCAAGTCTCTTGGGCCTTCTAACATGCCAACAAAGTCAGACCCAATACCAACATGCTTAAACCCTATCCTTTGGCCAGCATACAGGATGTGATTAACAACATGGTCAATTACAGCTTCCTTGACTCCATTGACGCTAACAAGATTTGGTAGAAAACAAATCATTATTAGCCCCTTGTTTATCTTGAGAAGGTCTAGTACTTCGTCCGTGACGTTGCGAGGGCTGGGGCACAGTGTATCACTAAGTTATTCAGATACATTATTCCTCTGTCGTATAGTAGCTGAAGACTTACCAAGAGGAATGCGAGAAAATTACCGGGGCTTGTGAGACTTTCAGTACTTGTTTCTGAGTATCCGTGGTTGTATGCGACAAATCGGCTATCCTGTGCGAGTGGGCGTTAACAGCATTATCACCATAATAATTCGGGATGACTCACATCCCGATACGATTCATCTCACGTATCATGTCCAGGCCATGGCTAGATAAGCCCCCATTTGAACTCTTTCCGTTCTGCTATCACGTTAATTTAAGCCACTTAACCGACCTCAAATACTTACTGCTGAATCAACATATCGGTTATCATCATCATGGCAGAGAGTGATGTATCTCACACCAAGTTTGTGAAACAGCCTTACGACGGAAGCGCTTTCGGAAATCTGATGTAGTCCTTCAACACCAATTAAACTTGCAATCCTTCCTGACCTGAAAATCCTCTCAATATCGCTTGATGAGTTTACTGCACCGAAATGATCAGGGAATCTCTCAACAAATAAGTGAATGGTGTCGATTTGCTGCAAAGTCTTCAGCAGACACTCAAGCTTGCCGAGTGTATCATTGGTTTTGGGACTAGAGAAGATTAGAACAGGCACAGTGAAATGTAAACTTGGAGCAATCGAATCTTGGGGTAAAGGCGCTCCAGAATTGCCCACCGATAAGGCCTTTCCTCAGTCGAGTTAGGTCCGTTTGGCCGATAGTCATATCTTGAATCCCCGGTTGAAAGCGCTCCAAATTATTTTGGAACCATCCCCGAATCATGCAAGGAAAGTCATTATGTCCATCTTCGTTCCTCGTGAGTAACAGAGCTTAGTGGTGAGTATTTTACTAACCGATCAAAGGGACTCTTTTCAACAGGGCATGTGCCTGCAATAAGAATTCATCAGGTGTTGAAGCCATGTTTCATCAAGTGACAATTTTGAGAAGTCTAAGTACAACTAGCGCTCAGCCATATTTAAGTAGTTCTAACCAGATTCCTTCCACCATTTCGACCCCATATGTGGCTGTGGATGGTATCATAGTACAGCCACATGATAATAGAGACTAGCCTAACAAGTTCCCCAACCCAGGGCTCTGCATTGCCGTCCGAACCTGTTCTCCGCTTGACTCTCTTCATAATTCCATGGAGGATAGGCATCCAAAAGCCGATCAAGAGTGACGCGCCGAACTCTTCATACTTGGAAAGACTTTTGTGGAACGCGGGTAAACAATGTAGATAGTCTTGGTACGAGGCTGGCAGGCCAGATTCTTCGGCTCCCTGGATCAATAAGCCCTGCTATAGTCAGATAATAGTTAATCTCAGCAGGGGTCCAGAATACCTACCATGTACCGAACGCTCGGAAGCGCTTCGGGGCGGAATGGAAATCTCGCCATCAGGGTCCACACCGGAATCTCCTCACAAGTCGCCGCTCGGCCCGTAGACTCATTTGGACAGCTCCGGGCCATCAACTCCGTTTCGACATAGGCAACGCCCGCTCCTTCGGAGATTATCAGCCGATGATACTGATCCCGTGATAGCAAGTAAGCCATCCCGTGCACCGGCGGCGTCGCTTTCGCATCGTCGGCCCGAGTCCTCTCTCTGATACCGGCCATGGCGGGTTCTTTGTACGGGACGCCGAAGACGTCAAAGCAAAGCACATGAGAAGGGACGAAAACAGGACCGAGAATCCTTTGGGTTCAGTTGCCTTCGTTTGAGTGTTGTGCTGGTCATGTTGGAGCCGTAGGCAAAGTACCAAACCATGTCGGTGCCCTGCATTGTGATATCCATTCTAAGGCTGAGACTTGGAGACTGAGATGGTTCGTGCTACCGAAGTAGCGTTCGCTGGCTGGTATCGATTCCTAAATAGTGTAAGGTAGGTGGACAAGATCACTCGTGCGGTCCGCGTAGATGTTTTACTAATCCGAAAATCTCAGTGGTCTCTTGGTTCAATCTTGTGAGGTATTCTTCTATTCACTTCCTCATAATCAGTAGAAAGCAGCAGACTCTCCCCAGCATATCTGTCACCTCTTGACTATCACTGCAGGTATTCAGCATGGGTTTGATACAGTATTTAGTTGGTCAAACTGCTAAGCTGCAACATGTGCCCCTTCACTATGGTATTGCGTTTCTTTTCGCCCTAACTTATGGCCTACATCGGATCTTGCGACCCAAAAAGAAGCATAACTTGTCTGTGTTCAAACTACGAGACAATAATGTGCTAGCTGTTCTTACCCAGGCGTACGAACAGGTCATTTATTTTCCGAATCACCTCTCAGTTCCGCAGCTAACTCGATCTTCTAGTACCCGACCTCGCCTTTTATGCTCGAATTACCAGGAATGGAAATGGCGGTTCTACCCCCGGCCGATGTAGACACTATCCGTGGACTTCTAGAGTCAGTTGTGTCAATCAAGTAGGTTAATCGATAATTCCAATCTCTTCGATAACTGATCATATGCAGAAAGCACCATTATGATGTTTTTCTTGGAGAGTACACCTATATGGGTACCAAGTCAGATGAATTCGACTCAGCTATGCGCAACGTTCTCACCCGTAACACTCCGGCCGTTCTCGAGTCCTTCACAGAAGAGGTTGAGTATGCAATTTCCAACACAATCGGCCCATGTCAAGACTGGACGCCAATGGTTGCTCGTAAGGCCATGTGTAGAGTCGCTTCTCTCATGTCTGGAAGAGCATTCGTGGGACTTCCACTAAGTCGTGAACCAGACTGGGTCGAAGCCAATGTCAACTATACAGCTGATGTCTCCAAGACCTGGATGATTCTCAAGATGATTCCTCAGCCTATACGTTTTTTCGTCGCTCCGTTTCTCCCTCAGGTACGAAGCTTGAAGCGTCAGCGGAAGAATAACGAGGCGAAACTGGCGCCTCTTTTGGTGGAGAAACAAAGCTACTCTCCTACCTTTACTAACAAGGAGAAATCTATTGGGGGAGATTTGCTCGACTGGTTCATTTCCCAGTACAAAACGACCCCGACAGTTCAAGAGCTTAGAAGAGACCATCTGCTGGCAACGTTTGCTTCAATTTACAATTTATCCGACGCCTTGACCTACATTGTCTTTGACCTGGCGGCCACTCCTGAGGAAGATGTGGAGGAGATGCGAAAGGAGTTGAACCAAGTTCTTGGAGAAGATGTGGAGGAGATGCGAAAGGAGTTGAACCAAGTTCTTGGAGAAGATGGCATTATTGATAAAAACTCACTGGCCAAGTTGAAGAAGCTGGATAGCTTTGCCAAGGAGCCTCAGCGCCTTTGTCCTCCGTCACTAGGTAAACCAAGCCACCCTCCCACTTCATGTTTCACCGTGTTAACGGCAACGTAGTCAATATTCCCCGTATTGTCACGAGCCCAGAAGGACTCAAGACATTTACTGGAGACGTTCTTCCCACTGGAACACGTATGACCATCATGAGCCACTTCATCAGCCACGACCCCAAAGTATACCCCGAGCCAGAAAAGTTTGACCCATTCCGATTCTCTAGACTGCGCGAAGTTCCAGGGAACGAGACCAAATATCAGCACGCATCAACAGGTTTGGATAACATCAATTTCGGACACGGTATATGGGCATGCCCGGGGCGATTCTTCGCCAGCGCTCAAATCAAGGTGGTACTTGCGCGCATCTGCTCATGAACTATGATGTTAAGCTTAAGAAGGGCATGGATAAGCCAGGACAGATCCATTATGGCTTGGCTATTCTGCCTGATGCGCAAGCTGAGATTATGTTCAAGTATCGGAAATGAAATTACCTAGTTAGCATAGTAGAATGCTGAGGTATTGCTTGTAATGTTTATGTATCTTCATTACTTGCAGAGTGCGAAGTATGATCCAAGGTACATTTTTAATACCAGCCAACTAGATGTATCCTTCTGTTTTGTGGCCAGGGGTCTTCGGGGGTCTGATTGGAGACTTCTTGTTGGTCAGCATGCTAATCAGTGATTGGTTCGGATCAACCTAAGTACGATTTTCCATGCCTGTAATCATAGACAACCGGAGTGCTGAGATATATTTTATAGTGAGAATCCTAAAATGCGTCCATCTGGTCATATGTAGTCAAGAAATCTACAGTGTTTTATGCTTCTTTTCTCACTATCAAGTCCAAGTCTGTCAACCCACGAAGAATCAGCAGGGACATAGGCGATGCATTGTCCAAACTCTTACTTACCCTAGGATTGCCTGCATTATTTTTAGATATTTTGGTAAATCAGCCTTAAAAAGTAGGTGAATGCTTTTGCAGGGGTCTTAAGTGGTATGATTGGTGGCGGACTTGTTCCCGATAAGGATAATCCATGGTCACGGGTGTAAGAAATGTGCCTTATGGGGCTGGGCTTCGACCCGTTCCCCGCTCATTGTCGAGCGCCTGGGATTTCTTTTCCCTTTCCCAATTAATCGACAATCGCTAATCTACTACTAACAGGCGATATCGCAGAGGTTTATTCAATCCTCGGTTTTTAATTTCTTATTATTGTATTTTATTTTCTCGGTTATATAATTCTATTCTCGATTGCAGATATCTCTACCCTTTTCATGCTTGTTCTGATATACGTTATTCTCGGATGACTTTGTTGCAGGCAGTCTCTCTCTAGTAGACAACAGTCTTGCGATTTGTCTGGTTTCATCGGTTAACTGAACCGCACTCTTGTCATGTCAACTTCATCGCCCCGGCCATCCCGCCCAAAGGACCGCTGCGGCTTCGAGATAGCTATCGTTTGCGCTCTAACTCTCGAGGCCGATGCTATCGAAGCCTTGTTCGATTATTACTGGGATAATGACGGTCTGCCTTTCGATAAAGAGCCAAGCGACCCTAATGCCTACTCTACAGGCGTGATCGGCCGATTTAACGTTGTTCTCGCATACATGCCAGGGATGGGCAAGGTTAATGCGGCCACCGTAGCCTCCAACTGCAGAAAGAGTTTTCCAGGTATTAAACTTGCCCTAGTGGTTGGTATTTGTGGCGTCGTTCCCTTTGACCCTACCAACGACGAAATCGTCCTCGGAGATGTCATCATCAGTAACGGTATCATCCAGTATGATTTTGGACGGCAAATGCCTGGCTGCTTTGTCCGTAAAGATACGCTATCAGACGTACCAGGCAGACCGAACCTAGAGATACGGGGAGTCTTAGCAAAGCTCACAGGAATTCGGCATCGCCGACGTTTGAGCACCAAGATAGCAGACTACTTAGATGTTCTTCGTCAGGATCGAGATCTTCATGCTGAGTATCCTGGTTCTACAGAAGACAGATTATTCGAGGCGTCCTACCGTCATACAGATGATCAAAAGCCATGCGAGGAGCTCGGATGCAACGGTAAGCTTGTATCGCGAAGACGCTTGGCGATTGCAGAGGTCTACCCTACGCCTGCTATCCATTTTGGTTTGATGGCCTCTGGAGATGCAGTTATGAAGTCTGGCGAAGACCGCGACCGAATTGCCGAGGCGGAAGGTGTTATTGCGTTCGAGATGGAAGGCTCTGGGGTCTGGGATAGTTTCCCATGCATTATTATCAAAGGCGCTTGTGACTATGCAGACAGCCACAAAAGCAAGGTCTGGCAGCGATATGCAGCGGCTACGGCGGCAGCTTGTGCGAAGGCTTTGCTTGGATTTTGGATCCCTTCGCTTACTCAAGGTTCGTCGCGGCATGCCTCTGACGGTCGTAATTAACTGTGGTTGAAGATATTTCATGCCTAGCTGCAAACTCAGAGAGCAGCTGCTCTTTAGGAAATCAAGATTCTTTTGATCAGAGCAGAACTGCACGTGCTGTTCATGAACGTCGAACTCAACCTGTCTTTCTAGTTCCGTTTTCGAAAAACGACCTCTTCGTGGGCCGGGAGGATGTTCTTGCGAAGCTACGAGGTCTACTGTTTGAACAAGGGCGGCAAAAAGTCGCTCTGGTCGGACTCGGAGGTCTCGGCAAAACTCAGATCGCTCTACAGCTCGCTTTCTGGGTCAAGGAAAACAGGCCAGACTACTCAGTGTTTTGGATGCCTGCTCTCAGCATGGCTGGCTTTGAGCAGGAGTGCGTGAAGCTCGTCAGGGCGCTTGGTATCCGATGCTCTGAAGGTGAAGATGCGAAAGATGCAGTACGACAGCATCTCAGCTCGAAAGATGCAGGAAGTTGGTTTCTCATCATCGATAATGCCGATGATGCAGAGATTTTCCACAAGTCGATGCACCCAGGTGGGGGGATCCTCAACTTTCTTCCTTCAAGTGATAACGGGCGAACCCTCTTCACAACACGATCTAAGCAAGTGGCTATCGCCGCAGCGAAGACTGCTGTAGAAAAGCTACCACAGATGCATCCGGAAGAGGCAATAGATCTGCTCAAGAGGTCCTTGATCGACAAGGACGGGCTAGACGATCGTGAGAGTGTGTCTCAGCTCCTTGACGCTCTTACCTGCCTTCCCCTAGCGATTGCACAGGCAGCAGCGTATATGAACGTTTATGAGATCTCTGTCGCAGAATATATTCAAGTATTTAACGACGCTGATGCAGAAAATATGACGGAGCTTCTTGAACAAGGATTTAATGATGAAGTGCACTATGATAGTTCGCAAGGCGCTGTTGCTACTACGTGGATTGTGTCGTTCAACCGGATGCGCCGAACTGCTCCAACCGCAGCAGACCTTCTCTCATTCATGGCATTTATTGAGCCGAGAGGGATTCCTCGATCTATTCTTCCGAGGTTGAAGACAGAACAGCAAATGACACAAGCTATTGGTACACTCACAGGACACGGTTTCCTTAGTCGACGAGAAGGCGAGACGACGTTCGACATGCATAGTCTAGTACACCTGGCAACGCGAATATGGAATAAAAACGAGGGCCATGAAAGAGAAATGCAACAGAAGACATTGGCACATGTTGCTGAGGTATTTCCAACTGATGACTGGAGAAACCGCGATCTGTGGCGGCAATATTTACCACATGCGCTGAGGCTATTGGGGGCTGCGGGGTGTATAGATAACGAAGGAGGATGTGAACTAGGATTTTGGGTGGGCCAATGCTTGCTCGTAGACGGGCGGACGACAGAGGCCGTATCTACATTCGAATACGTAGCTAAGACCCGAGAGAGGATACAGGCAGAAGATCATCCAGATCGACTGGCATCAGAGCACGAGCTTGCACGAGCATACCTTGCAGATGGCCAGACGAGGAAAGCAGTCAACATGCTAGAGCATGTAGTTAAGATCCAAGAGAGGATATCGGCAGAAGATCATCCAGATCGATTGATATCAGAGCATGTACTTGCACGAGCATACCTTGATGACGAGCAGGTCGAGAAAGCAATCGAGGTGCTGGAGCATGTAGTCGCGGTTGAGGCAGAGATATTAGCAGAGGATAATCCCAGTCGGCATCTGTCACAAGACCTGCTGCAGTACTGTTATGAGAGGTTAGAAGGGGCCGGTGTAGTAATGGAGTCTGGGGTATCGTCCCTTGACGCGGAAACGTCATCAACATAGCCGCACGTTAGGTGTCTACCCATATAATGCATCGAAGAAGGTCGAAAGCGTAAGGATACATTATCCTCTAAGAGTGAAATAAAGCAGCTTTCAGCCTGACCAAGCACAGTAAAATCAGCGATTACTTTCTACACCACGTAAGCTTAGTCCGTGCGCTACGAATTGAAGAGAGTGTGCGGATGGACAACCGATTTCGAGCTTTACTGTAGTCTCGGAACGCGTTTTTTTTTTTTTTTTTTTAATTCTGAACCTGCCGGGTTCTACACAATTCCTCTCTCTTCATGCATAAAACATTCGGCCTATTAGAGCATTCTCGTTCCGACTTCCAAACATTTGCTTCGGCAACCTTGATAGCTTCAACTGTAAAGATCCCGTGATAATCTTGTAGAGAGCATCATTGGTGGCTTCCAAAGTCAAGACGAAGCTAAGATTAGGAATCCTGTGAGCTTGTTGTCCACCAAGGTTCTCACAAGCTGTCTCATAGCGGACCGAAGCGTGCTATCCACTTCGTAACTGAAAGAGGATGCCGACAAGCATTCCAAGTCCGAAAATCATCCTTGTCTGTGTGGCCCAATGCGAAAGATATATAGATAGGGTTAGCAGGATGGCCGCTGAGTGGGATGATCCAGAAGCTAGTGTTTTTCCCGCACCCACCTAATTGATACGAATTACTTATTCGGTATACTATACACGTTGAACTTGCTCACGAGCCGCAGCAACGCCATGCCTCAGTCCACTTTCAGCTTTAACATTGCCTTCACTCAATCTGTGAACCCACCAGATCAGACCGTTGTTCTCACCGAGACTGAACTTTGGTATGGGATTCGACGAGGGGGCCGCCACCCCCACGACTTTGCACCGTATGTAGCCTCGTGTGAGGTTGTATCTGGTACAAAGAATGAATTTCGTCGAAAGCTCACCCTAGCTGATGGTGCAGTCCACACAGCGGCTGGTGAAGATCTGATCCAGGATGTTATCATCGCCCCACCACTTCATGTAAGTCCACCTCCACATCTTGATCGATTGGTGTGAGCTCACAAGGTCATCACCACTTAGGTTGAGGCAAAAAACAATAACAACAGGCGCAAAGAGTACTTTTCTACTGTCTCGTGGCACAGCGGAGAAACAAGATAATGAGCGACCTGAATTATTCCTGACAGCCATGTATGAACTGAGACTTAACAATGTTGAGCCTGGAACACAGGCTGCTAAGGACATAGAAGTCAACTATACAGCTCTGGCTAGAGGAGCATGTGGGAACGCTGTTAAGGATATTCGCAAGTGGAAGACCGAAGGGAAGCTAGCTGCATGGAAGAAAGAGGATGAAGGAAACGAAGCAGACCCCTTAGGGCAGCAAAAGACTGCTGTACGGAATGAACCATGTAAGTATACCCTCTGAATTATTGGCTGTGATTCATAGTCGGGGTGGTCAGCGGTTATCTTAGACGGCTTAAATCTTTACGATCTGCTAGAATTGGTTGGCTATGTACAGTGATTTTATAATCATTGATGAATGCAGTGGGAACGCAGTGGGTATTTGTGTGAGAATTTACCCTCTCGCGTTAGGAGCCACATTATGCAGGATAGTTAGAGCCCGTACATTTATGCTTGATTGATCTTACGACTAATCCTCAAGAATTTAGCTCAGCCACCATGGGCCAGATTGGACCCCTGCAACCTTTATGGCCGGCACTCAAAAGCCACCAGGTAGCCAACGCACTGTTTATACCAAGAGTCAAGATGGAAAGATTTTCAACGGCTGAACAAAGTTAGTTAGCCTCAAGTAGTTGGTCAATTGCCCCCATGCCAGTTGTATTTGAAAGGACACATAAAGGGTAGTATCGATTGCATTATCCGCAGCCACCCTGGCGTCACAATGAAATGACCGACCATCAAAGGGAGAAGCCTGCTCGATTGAGGGCCGCGTGCACTGAATGTCATAGTGCCAAGGTATGGCGGAACCAACATTATTGTGGATCGACAAGGCTGACAAGCGTGCACATCAGGTTCGGTGCAGTGGAGAGAAGACAGGCTGTGCTCGGTGCCGGCAAGCTGGCCTCAGGTGTGTCTACAAAGTCTCCATGGTTGGCAGGATGTCACGCAAGAATAAGCAAATGTCACATATGACAGGAGGAAACTAACAACCTTCACAACAAGATGTGAACCAGCAGAGAGCACGGCGCAACTCTACCAGTGTTGAGTTCTCACAATCGGCTTTGGCATCACCTTTGAGCAATTCTGCAAACTTCGAAGTTCTCGATTGCTTCAGTACTGGTGCTGGCAGTGCTACTGATGTTGGGCTCTATGGGGATTCGACTCTTGGGGCGAGCAGGGCAAATGACTTGCAGTCATCTCTGAACTTTGACTTCATTATGGATCACATGACACTCGATATGATAGACATGGACGGTGAACCAACTATACACGCAAGCGGGGGACCACCGGCACAGCTTCCTCCTAGCCCAGAATGTTCGAGCTCCTCGGTAGCTACATCCTTGGCATCTGCTACAACAAAGATTCAGTTCGATGGACGTCAATTTCCTCACATTACAGCACTGTCCAAGATAATACTCATTCTCGAACACCACGTCCGATCCAAAATGCACTCTATCGGCGAGATTCTGCGCGTTAATAAAGCATGCTTGACTGATCTAGTCACCATAATGGAGCAGGGCGAATACAAAGCTTGTCGTAGTTGCCATATGACAGTCTGTTCAGTGCTGGATCTAATATTGGTGCTTTTCGAAGAGATGATTCAAGAACAGGCCTGGACTCATCAGCGAAACTCGGGAATGACATCACCGGTTTTGCGGTTTGGTGTGTTTGAACTTGATCCAGAGGAACAGATCTCGATGAAGAAAAGAATAGTGCATAAGGAGGTGCAGCGAGCTATGAAGATTGTTCATGAATTCTCTCAGGATGTTCGTGGAAATGGAGGGGATAGGCATAAAAGGGTCATTGCTCAGTGGTGTGGGTTGCTCATAAGTAGGGGTGATCAGCTTGTAAAAAGCCTAGGCAGCGCATGTAATTAGTGATGAATAAACACTTCTAAGAGCAAGTTAAGCCAACACGAGATAAATCATCATTCTACTATTATGTTATGTCATAAAATCTAGAAACATCAAAGTTGTAGATGGCGTTTCAACCACAATCAATTTTATGAACATTGGAAAGAGTATTATCATAGTATGAGGATAGATTGAATCGGCAACCTAGAATCCCAGCTTACTTCTCGTATCCCAAAGCATCCGCGATCCTATCCAAGGCATCAAGTAATCTGTCCCCTGGAATTGCAACCGTCATTCTAACCCAGCCATAGTGGTTCAAATTCCCGGAAAATTCCTTCCAATCCCCAAAGCCGCGAAGCTTTGCGACCATGACCCCGGCTTCTTTCAACTTTCCCAGTCCTTCCTCTTCCTCTTCAAGGCTCTGCGCCTGCTTTACTAGCTTTACCGTGATATAGGGACCGGCATGCGGGTATATAAACGGAGTTCCCCATCTGCGTAATCGTGCTATAACAGTGTTGTGAGCCTGTTCAAGACGTGTTGCTGCTTTGTTAAGGAGATTTGGTAGCTCTTTCGAATTGAGAAGATAGGTTGCTGCGATAGAGGATAGACAGGACGTGTGAATAGTTGACAGTGTGTAAACGGAAGCTAGTAAAGCTTTACAGTAAGGAGTTTGGCTAACGAGAAATCCCTTTTTAAAGGGAAATTAGTAGATGACATATTTGTAGAATAAGCAAACCTACCAGACGCAGGCCACTTGAACTGAAGTCCTTACTCAAGCTCCATATAACATGAACTTTGCTTGGAGAGAAGGACTCAACCTGCTGGTCCTCTAATTTTGGGTTCTCGCAAGTCAAGCTAAGCGCAGAGATGAAAGGGACTCCACCATCACCGTCATATCCTTGAATTCGCTGCAAGTCACTCATAGCGTATAGCTCGTCAGAGATATAGTGCAATTCCTTTCTCTGACAAAAGCCCATCGCCTCTTTGAGATCTGCTTCATGGTAACACTGGGCAAATGGATTATGTGGATTAGTCATGATAAGAGCTCTCACGCGGCTTTTGTCTGCGACACTCCCATATGCCTCATTGAGTGATGAAAGTAAAGAGCCGTGAAGTACGTTGTAGCTACATCCATCGATAGGCATTTCATACTTTGTTATAACTGGCACTATCTTTACTTTGGCGCAAAGTCTGAAATGGAAATCGAAACCATCTGCATCTGATTAGTGCGTGTCTTGACGTTGGAATGGCTGACAAACTCCAGTACGGTGCGGGTACCAAGACAATATCTCCTTCATCACAAATGCTGAATAAAAGTGCATCTAGACAAGATGTGGCGCCAGGTGTAGCTACTATGTGTTCTGGAAGTACTCGGCTATGTGGCTTGAAGTAAGTGTTGAAGAAGTTTGCTACTGCTTCAAGTAAGGCAGCGTCGCCACCAAAGTCTTAAGCATAGGATAAGTGCTATTGCTGAGATGAGCTCCGTGATCTGAACAAAGTATCAAGTGGCACATACATCTTCAGTAAGATGGTTCAGAATAGCCTCCTTGTAAAGACGTTGAAGCTCAGGCCTAATAAGCCAGTTCTCAGCTGTGGCAAGGTCTATATTTTGAGAGGACTTGTCGTTCAGAGATGATAAAACTGTAGCCAAAATCGCCGCCACAGTGTTTCTCATACGAGGAGAAATAATTTCGGTCAACGTCATGATTTAGGTTTGGTAGTGCGAAAGAAGAAATGTGCACTATCTAGCTAGCAAACCTGCAATAGAGAAAGCAGATCTCAATTCACGTCACGTCTCATTATACGACTCATGGCTCACCCTTCCCGTGACCTTCGGAGTCCTTCGTACCTCGTGCGAAAAACCCCTGTTGCTCTCCACCTATCTCTTCGGGAACCTTGGATCTCTCTGACAACCACTTCCATGACCATCTGCCTAGACCAGCCCTCTCAAAAGCCGTCTTAACTTCAAGCTCAGTAAAACCCATTTTGGACATGGTATGGTTAGATAGCTCTTTAGCCATCGTGGGCTCAGGGCAGCCACTCTCAAATGTAGCGACCAAGTCAATTATCAGAAGGATGCCGCCAGGAGCAAGCTTGTTGCTCAGTTTCTGAATCATGCTGGCGTAGTCTTCTATGTGGTGCAGAGCCATACACATGGTGATGAGGTTGAAATCATTAAACTCCGCAGTGTCAAGCTCAGGGGAAGGGGTAGCTTCGGGATCCATCAGATCTCCATGTATAGCCCGCATCTTCTCCGGACCGAATCCGGAGAGTTCGGCAAGCGTATTATACTGCTCTACCATTTTGGACGAGATATCCATGCCGCGGACTACGGAGACATACGGAGCGAGTGCCTGTATCAATTAATCAACCTCTTTAATGTGAAAGAAGATGGGGTAACCAACACGAGAAGCAACGCCATTGCCACAGGCATAATCGAGCATTCTGATACCATTTTGCTTTTCCTGGATGTCAATCCAGTCCCAGTTTTCGCGAAGCTCATCAGATATCTGATTGCATAGCCTCTGAATCCACGGATGCTTAAACACTTCTGCGGCAACTTGACTGTTCATGTTAGCCTACGACCGGCCCGTTAATCTCGGGTGCTTACTCAAAGTGCTGTTTATTCTTCTCTCCCAGGGCCTTGGCCTCGTGGTTGTGAGTATCAACTTGGTCACTCATGGTGGTCCGGAATCTTGGAAGCTTTGCCGGATCTAGTGTTGAATGCTTTTATAATATCAGGTAATAATTGGCACGGCAAGAATATTCGCCTTTTAGGATTGAGGTCTCTACAAGCCGGACATAAACTAGTAATAAACTTTATACCTTTAGTATGCAGTTGGCTACTGGAATGTCTCCGGCCGTTATGTCTCCGCTAAGTTTCCGGCCGCGAGGAATTTTGCTTTTGTGTAACCATCAAGGTTCTCCACATTCTTACCGTCATTGGTGGCTTCTGCAGAGGGCGAGGTGTTGGATTTGGTATCTGACACGGGGAATTTGGGGATTGCATCCATGCAAGAGATAGAAGTCCTCGTATCATTCAGTCGATGAACGATGTTAACGCTAGTCAGTCAAATAGCAATGGGTAGAAAATTCAGAAAGGTTCTTTTAAAAAATATCATGAGAGTCTTTATACAGCAAGTCAAAACCGTTATCTCCATCAGCAGATATGCCTTGAGGCTGCGTTGCCTGTGCTTTCTGCCTAGTGGAAAATACGGTCGAAATTCAACCGATTCTGTACAAGCATCTCCAAAGTAACCTGTACCTTGGAAGCGAGTTTTTCCACCTCATTTAGTGAAAAACATGAGTCGTCATACTCTATCCTCAGCACCAGGTCACTGTCTGGAACCTCCATAAACTCAAACATCACCTTGAACTTAGTGCCTGAAATACGATGTAGCGCTGCGTCTGCTCCATGAGTCTCCTGGTTATCACTTCCGACATAAACGCCCATTGACGCCTCACTAAAAGCAGCCATGTCGTTGAAATTGTCTCCGACGACGATGACGGGCCCATTCTTCTTGGCCGCTTTGACAATTCTAGCCTTATCCAAGGGGAGTAGCTCGGCGTGCACGTTACCTCTGGGGATGCTCAAGGCTTGCGCAACAGTCGTAGCCGCTGCCCACGAGTCTCCAGTGATGATGCCTACTTCCAAGCCTTGGGCGAGCAGTCCTGAAATCAGGGGCTGGGCACAGGCGCGGATCTTGTCTCTCAACACGATGATACCGACCTGCTCTTTGTTAAAGGCAACGCAGACGGTGGTGTTGACACCAGATCGCCACTCTTGAGGGATGGGAGACCAGTCAACCTCGATTCCCAGACTTTTCATCCACCCCCTACTCCCAACTGCGACATGTAGCAAAGACTGGTTCCCCATAGAGACCCATCCTTGAACACCTTTGCCAGGCTCGTATCTGGCATTGGTGACCGTTGGTAGAGTGGTCGTCCTCCCAGATTGGGCCTCAATGGTACGTACAATGGCCTTGGTTAGGGGATGGTCGCCGGCATGTTTTTCTATTGCCAAGATGATTGACCAGGGATCCACTGGCGATTCCGGCACCGAATCCCCTTGGAGTGAGATGTGATGCCAGGCCAGCTCTAGTTGGCCTACTGTTAATGTCCCTGTCTTGTCAAACAAGACGGCCCTCGCAGCCGCGGCGTGTTCCACGACGTCAAGACGCGTTGGAAATCGAATATTGTGCTTTGCCATTGACTCTATCCATCCGACCGTATGTAATCAGCTATTGTTCTCAAAAGATCCGGATAACGGGTTCAAAAGGGATTTTGACATACCTGCTGCGGAGACAAGTGAGACGGGGACACTGAGTTCTATAGCGCACGGGCATGCACACAGCAACATGCTCACAGCCCTTTGCAGGCAATATCGGCCGCCAACTCCCGTGAAAAGGAAGAATGCGCTTGAAATCATCACTAACACGAGGATAAAGTCCACAAACCTGCTGCTACTCATTCCATTGTTACTCGTAGTAGTAGGCTCTGCATCCGCTGCGCTCACCCTCTCGATGAGCTATCCTAGACGTGTATCAAGCCCGCAGCCTTTCACACGGAGAGTGACCTCGCCGTCAGTAACCAAGCAGCCTGCAAGAATGTAGTCTCTAGACGACGCTTAGACGAGATTGTTATCGCCAGTGAGCCAACTCTGATTCGGGTTTGCCTTTCCTGATACAACGACGCCGTCAGCTGGCACGCGCTCTCCTTTGGGAACACGCACGATATCGCCAGGCTGAAGCAGACTTGTAGCCACCACGCATTCCGGATCATGGAGGCGGGCTGGTGCTTCTTCAGACTGTATTATAGCCGTGCCAGGAAAAAGCTTTGCAAGTCGGGACGTATGGCCCAGCGATCGTCTGGAAACCGTATGCTTCACTACTTGGCCTCCCAAGACGACTGTACATAACATGGCCATACTAGCTAGCGAGCCATGGTATACTGGGCGACTCCAGTGATGGCCATTCGTCGTTGTTAGTGCCAGGAGGGGAGTCAGAGAATGAATAAAAGCCAAGATGGTCCCGACCGACGCAAGAGTTGATACCGTGCGAGGGATGCCGCTCACAAAAGATTTGTACGCCTGAATGTGCATGCTGTGAGATACAAACAGACAGATAAAGGCAGAAACAATCTCTACTCCAGTGCATAGATATATGTAAACGGGTCTGCGAACATAAGTGCCAGCGACGGATGCAGCAAAGATGGCCGCAGATAGCGACATTGTAATGCCAAAGTTACTGCGGGGTTGTTTGCTGGTCTGATCCCATGAAGCTTCAGCTTCCGCCAGAGTGCTTAACGTGTCATGTAGGTTGCGATGTCCTTGTGATGGTGGGGGTTCCCAGGCATCGTAGCCAGTCTCCTGTATGATGGATACGGATGCATATGGAGGCAGCCTGAAGTATTTTTCTGCTAAATTCCACGCCCGAATAGAGCGTCAGTTTCTGGGCTAGTGCAAAAGAGTACATGTCCCACAGCGAAACCTGCAGCATGGCATTGAGGTTCTGTGGTGAGGCAGAAGCAGCATCATTGAACATGTTGGATTGGCCAGAACTGTCTTCCATCGGTAGGAGGAATGCACCGGTCTGTGGAAGGTCTGGTTCGTCAAAGGTGAAGCAGCATTCGATAGAGTCCGTCTGAGATGGCTGGGGCTCGTTTCCTGCCTCAGGCACCATGTAATTGTCAAACATGACATGAATAGTATCCATCGTATCATTCAAAGATGCATTGCTCCGTCTGCTTTGAACTTCTCCTTGTCTTCCTTGGAGTAGGCTTGATAGTCGCAACCCAAGTCGCCTCACGGATGAAGGTGATCAGTTTTCCAACCTGGTCCTTGATAGCTAGAAGAATCTGGATGCCAGATGAGCCGTTTCCAATGAGACCAACCGTCTTACCCGCGAGATCGAGCTCTTCCCGAGGCCATGCCGCGGAATGGATCAACGGACCGCTGAAAGATTTAATACCAGGAATGGGAGGGAAACGCCATGAGTTGAGGATGCCACCAGCGTTCACGAGAATCTGCGCTTTGTGCACGGTTATTTGATCTTTTTTCAGATCATTTACCTGCACATGCCACTGGGCCTCCATATCATCCCATCGTGCTCCCACGACCTGGTGTCGCAGCTTGATGTATTTATCCAACCCGTGGCGGTCGCTGAAGCCCTTGAAGTAATCATAGATCTCTCCAGAACTGGCGTAGTTGGCGCTCCAGTCGGTTTTCGGCTCAAAGCTCCACGTGTAGTTGTGGCTCGGTACATCGCATGCACAGCTGGAAAACAAAATGAGTGAGTCAGTCGTTGTCGGAGATACAATCCTCACAGCCTCATCTAGTGTTGGGAAGGGATAAATACATACCCAGGGTATCTGTTTTCGTACCATGTCCCCGACACTGCCGGATTCTTCTCAAAGATCTGCAGCGAAAAACCATCAAAGTGTCGCTGAATTTTATACGCAAGAAGTAGGCCAGATGCGCCAGCTCCAATGCAGATAACACTGAGCTTGTGCTGAGGGGTGAAAATCGAAGACAGGTCAGAATGGCCAACGACATGAGGGGCAGGGGACTCGAGGACTGGAACTGATCCCATAATGCACAAATTTTGATTTAGAAGTTAATCAGTTATGAATGGAGAGAATTATCACAGCAAGTAATTTTCTGGGTTGTTGAGTTGGAGCATAAAAACACATCCAAGCGCAGAGTCGCTAACATATATACGATCACAAAGCACATACTATGTAAGTCTTTTGTTAAATCTTATTGTCTTCTCAGCTTCTAATTTTTTCTTTCCTCCTGTCGTGCGACGGCGAATTGTTTGTGTCGTGAGCCAGCGATTCTCGCCGTCATACTTTCATGACACCTCCCGCATGACTATACACCCCCGGGCGTATCTACAAAAGCAACGTATACCGTTCGAACCCTCATATCTTAGGGTGTTTGGCTTCCACTTGGAGAGATGTCTTGTAATGTCTGTTGACCACAGCCTGTTGTATCCGTACTATGAAGCGATGGGATGCTTGGATGATCTGGTCTAATGAAGCAATAATGCGGTAGATATAATGCCTACCCTCCTCCACTGTTCTTGTGTTTGTACATAGAAAAGATACAGAATTATATCTCTGTAACCTGTTTCTCCATATAATCAAGCTGCAATAGCTATAGTAATTTCTGCTAAACCTGAGCCATTTTCTCAACTTGCCCTTGGGGTATTAGAAGACGTAGGACCTAAAATTGGGGGATAAAAATAAACTAATTAAAGAGCCTGCTAAGTTTATCCTAAACTTACCTAAGAATTTTTGTCACTTAGGATTGAGGTCTTAAGTTTTCTGCCATCCCCCTGCTCACCTAGAGTAACCCTATACCGCCATTACTAATATGCTTTTACTAACGGTTACTTACCTCCACTCCGCAGCAAAGCCAAAATCTGAACCATCTCCTCACTATGGCTAGAAACTTCTCCGCTCTCCGCAATGTAGATCTATTGAAGTTGCTGGGAATCCCGCAAACTGTTCTCCAGACGATTTGTTTTCTCCTTTAGATTTTAATAATATTCAATCAACCTATCATGGCCCAACAAAACCGACTCAAGGTTGTCATCGGCGGCGCATCCGGCGCAACGGGCACATCCATCGTCAACGCTCTGCTAGCTTCGCCAGACCAGTTCGAAGTCACCGCCCTTGTGCGTCCCGAGTCGGCATCTAAATCTGTCTACGAAGACCTTGCAAAGCGCAATGTTGCCATCAAACCCGTCGACTTCAAAGACATCAAAGCTGTTACTCCTCTCCTGGTTGGAGCAGACGTGGTTATATCGTGTTTGACTATTTTGCAAAAGGCCGAGGAGGATGCACTCATCGATGCCTCCCACGCAGCTGGCGTCGGGCGATTCGTCCCCAGTTTCTTCGCCAGCGTTTGTCCGCGAGGCGGCATACTCCTTTTACGCGATATGAAAGAAGAACTTCTTGATAAATGCAAGCGGCTATACCTCCCATATACCGTTATCGATGTCGGTGTGTGGTTCCAGGTCAGCCTGCCTGCGGTTCCTTCTGGCAAACTTGATGCGAAGCTTTCAATGCCTCACACGATTATTGGGGCTGATGGCAATGTACCCTATGCTGTAACCGACCTGGCTGATATCGGCAAGTATGTTGCCCGCATTATCGCCGACCCACGAACCCTGAACAAGATGGTTCTTGCCTACGGCGAGGTGACTACACAAAACAAGGTCTGGGGTTATGTTGAGGAATTTACGGGCGAGACGATTCCTAGGAAGTATCTTTCGAAGGAAGAAGCCGAGGAGACTATTACCGCGGTGAAAAAGGGCATAGCCGAGAATCCTTCTGATTTCTCACTGCAGATTCAGCTTATCAATATTGGATATAAGTATAACTGGGGAATACGCGGTGACAATACGCCTGATCATGCCAAGTACCTCGGCTATCTGGATGCCAAGGAACTGTATCCGGATGTTCAGTGCAAGTCGATTCGAGAGTTTGCCAAAGAGGTCATTGAAGGCTCCAGGAGTGCCGCTCCCTATCAAGGTCGCCCCGACCATCCGCTCAACAAGAAGAGGGGCTAGATCTACATGGGGCTAAAGTCAAGGGCGGAGTAACACCCTAGTCAGTGTGTCTCGGGTTGTGTGATGACTCCGAGCCCAAACCCGAGCCCGAGTCGGGGTAGGTACTGAAATAAGTTGAAGAAATAATGAACGTAAAGAGTTAAATAAAGATTATGCGCTTGATAAGGGCACTACAACATGATCGTTGAAAGCTAGAGCTGGATGCCAGTCTTCCTGGTCCTTGCTGATATGAGTGCCATTCCTCAAACACCAACTGACAACCTCGGCATACGTCGTACCAACTCTAAAGGCGAATTGTGTCTCTGCAACCTGTATCGCCCACTTCTGCACACGTTTCGCTTCTTCTTTCCCAAATGTATCACCCTTTGCATATGGGCAAACATCCTTAAGTGGCTGCCAGAACGCAACCTCAATCAAGACAAGGCCAAAGGAGTAGATGTCATACTGAGTCATGTATCTGGTTGCTTCGTTGCCGATATAGTCAGGATGTCGATATACACTTCTTTCAACTTGTGCTGGACTCTTGGCCGCATCTACGTTTGACTCTTCGGTATCCTGACGAGAGAACTCAAATCCTACGACAAAGCAATCCGTGAGGTTGGTCTGCGGTCCAAAGTAGACGATACTGTGACTGCTGATTGCCTTGTGCACCCATCCACTACTGAAAAGTTCTGAATAAGCCGATGCAAGAGCAGATGCAAGCTTAAGTCGATTTTCAAGCGGCGCCATATGGAAATATTGACGCCCTAGGCGTTCGTTTAGCGTCATGACTTGACAAGCAGAGTTGGTAGCAATGGATGAAGGAATCTCATAGACAATCCACCAGCACTTGGCAGCATCATCTTCTGCGAACCCGATGGCTTTTAGAAGATAGTCACTTCTGCCAGGACGGAGCATCGCAACAAGTCGACTTAGGCGCATCTGTAACTTGGATCGATTGGCCAAAGAGCGTTCATCAACCCATGACTTTTTCTCAAACAGAACCTGTTCGCCAGTTGTCCTTCTTATGCCGATGAACCTCTCTTTACTCTGAGTTCCCATTCCCATGGGCATATTGAAAGAGCTTTTATCGAGCTGCGGATTCCCTCGTAGGAAGTTTGTCGTTGTAGGAGCTGCAGCGATTGATTTCCTATCCACCAGTCCACGGAGCGATGATTCCATCACCGGACTTCCGTCGAGTGCATGGCGTAGTAGCGAAACGGTATTCTCGTCATCTGCCTTTCCGACGATGATGATGTTGACTCTTGTCCAGTCTTGTTTGTATTGGAGACTCTGGCGCTCTGGTAGTAGTTGATTCAGCTTGTTGGTGTACTTTTCGAGCTCCGCCACGCAATCGCGAAACTTGGCTTTGCTTCCCAGAGCCCACCGAAGACGAGCCGGTAGATTAACTTTGAAGGTACCGACTGGGAAGAAACTCTTTTGTTCTTTTGAGATCAGCGAGGGCGTTCCATCGTCGCTGTGCTTCCCGGAAAATGCCAGGCCTTGCTTATGAAGCTCTTCGTTCCATTTGTACGCGAGTTCCTTTTGCCTCTGGCCAACATCTTCAACACTGGTAGAAACAATTCCAAACTTGGATTGCAATTTGTTCAAGTCTTGAAAGAGCGCAGATATGCAGTCGAGTGCATTTCTTATCTCGGGAAAAATTGGGTGCAGAGCCTCGATCAACTTTCCTTGCTCCAACCCCGCACTTCGACCCCAGCACCGTAGACGGAATTGTTCGAGCTTTAACTGTACGAATAATTCTTCGCACTCTTTGGGAAAATGTATTGCTGTGAGAACGAGATCTACGGCTCGTTTGGCGCCTTCATATGTGATTTGGGTAAGGGTAATGATTGAGCCTGGATCAAGCATTATGAATGGATGCCTTGCAGTGCCTGGTAGTGTGGCGTACCCTATAGGTAGCGAATGAAAATCCCAATTCAAGATAGTGTGTGGTGTGACGAATGAGGTTGAAAATAGCTCGTGATCGTGGTATCTTAGATAGATCAATCAGAACCTCTAGATTTCTTAGTGTTAACGGAGAATTGATCTAAAGTCAGATGAGGCAATTTTGGTCAAGGCAGACTGAGCGTAGGCTGATTTTATGTCTTTCTGCACGTAAGACTAAGGTCTAGAACCAATTGGGATAGTTGAACTGAACTTATGTGGCTTGGAGTAGCCAATCAATGAGTCCCACGATAGACACCCTCACTCTATGAGGCGCAGCGTGCGTCTGAGATATAATATGCCAAGGCTGAATTCGTCTCGGTCGTGAAGGCAACGAATTTCCAACATCCAACAAGCCAACTATCAATATGGAAACTATCGTTGATCCCTTCAGTCAGATACTCTGGCAAGATCCCTCAATCCTACCATCAGACAGTGAAAAACCAGTCGAGGAGCAAATACAGCAACAGCTTCATCGAAACGAAAACAGGTTCCCAACTTTCCTGGCACATGTCTCATCCCTTGAGAAGAAAGGACGAAACACTGAAACAGTCTTTATCGATGAGTATATCCAAGGCTTCACTAATCGGTCTTTCATCGACCGCGGCGCGACTTTTTCCGTTGAACGAGCCATTGCTATACCAAATCCCCAAACAACCGCTTCTGCCCCTGCAGTCATCCGCCAAAAGCGCGTTGTCGCTTTAAAAACAGTTCGAATCCAATCTCAATCTGATGAGATACCCAAGGCAGGCTGGGATCACGTATTACTCGAAATTCGCGCACTGTTACACGAGACACTTCGCTATCATCCAAACATCGTTCGCCTAATCGGCTTATGTTGGGGCCCTAACGGTGCTTCTGGCAATGTGTATCCACAACTTGTAATTGAACATGCAGGGCACGGAACACTCGAAGATTTGCAAACGAGCTCAAAATCACCGCTTCCATTTGGTGTCAAGCAGAAACTTTTGTACGACGTGGGAAAAGGCCTTTCCATCATCCATGCTTGCAGTATTATTCATGGCGATATCAAGCGTCAAAATGTTCTAATATTTGCAGACAAATCCACCCATGGTCCTTATATGGCCAAGTTAGCTGACTTTGGGGGGGCTGTCTATGGCTCTGAGAAGTACGATTCTTATCGCTTTATCTGCAAGACGCCAAGATACGCTGCACCGGAAACTGACGGCATTGTCACCGCCGAGGCTGCAAAGCTATGCGATGTGTATTCATTTGGGTTGCTTGTCTGTGAAACCTTCGCGGATGGGGACTTGTCCAGGCTTCACCCTGAGTTTAGTCCCCGACGCGACTTGACGGGTTCAAAAGTGACGTTGGCTGGACTAAAGGAATCTGGGCGACTTCTACACCGAGCAACGTCTCTGATACAGGATTATTTTGACATGCATGAAGTTAACCAGACTTGTGTCGATATGGTGCAATATGTTCTCGAGCAAACTATACAGAAGAATCTAAGAGATAGATCTTTAGCCAAGGCACAGGTCGCTCTCAGAGGAATCCCGTAAGTCACCCTTACCTGAGTCTTCCTAGATTCCATATGGCTGACATTTGTTACTATAGCCTTGCGCAAGTTGACGATTACTTGAATAACGTTGATCAAATGAACCGCAAGTGGAAGGAAGTAGAGGATAACGAACCCCCTGTTAGTGATTTCATCGCCTAAAGAGCTTCCCTTTTGCCTGTTTATAATTAGAGGCACTTCATTTGAACGACTGTGCTAACCACATGACAGGGAAAACATGGCATCAGTGCAGACGGCGCAGGCCTGTTCCTAGGAACCGTAGGAGCCACTTACGATCCGCAAAACAACACGTGAGAAAGACCTGCACAAATGGCGATATATATATATACTGATATGCATAAAAGCCCTGGCTTCCGGCCCAAGGTCAAGCCCCCGGTAAATCCTGGTTTCGTCTTTGAACCAGAGAAACTCAAGAACGTGTTATCATGGCAGCAACAAGAGCATATCTTGGAAGCCCTTCAAGTTATTTCCGACTCAGGAGATCAAGGCCGAGATGTCGAACTTCATAAGCTTTTTGCTGCTTGGTTTCTCTTCCGATGCCACATTGCCGAATTCGGAACTTCGCTCGACCCAGAAAAGGCATGCGCAGCGCTTCGAAGAGCAGCGAGTGATGCAGTTGTTGGATCTGATGACTCAAGTGGATTTGAATATCTCGCTGCATCATGCTTATGGCGTGTAAGTCAGGCTTTGGGACAGACACCACCTGAACTATTCCAAGTTTTCCCTTCCAGTCTTCAGTGGGCTACCCTCAGAGGCGGTTGGCAGGCTGCGCAAGATTTAGAGGATGCTATGCCTTTGCTCAGTAGCGAGATGAGGGAAAACGCGATTCAAACATACTTGAGCGCACGAAGGCTTGCGAATTATTTCAGTGGAGTTCCTGGTTCGCTTGCATTTTTGCCGCGGCACTTGAGGAAAGACTTTTCAATTGATGACGTTGAGAAACTTGAGCGAGAGCTCAAGGAAGAGCTTGGAGGACTTTATGAGCAGTCTCTGCAAACGTCGCCCTCGATAGATGGAAGTCAGCAAGTTAACCCATTCGACCTAATCTTTGTCAACAGCCGTGGACACGGTATCCTACACATGGTAGCAGCACGTGGACAAGCCCAAACAATTGAATATCTCATCAAAACCTTCAAGCTGAACATCGATCTTCCGAACCAGGACTGTGAAGAAACGCCGTTAGTATGTGCCTGTCGGAATGCTCACTTGGAGGCTTCACTGGCACTGCTTAAGCATGGCGCGGATCCAAAAGGGCATCCTTTGGGCCAAGACACTCCACTTCATTGGCTATGGAGATTCGAAAAAAATGAAATGATACCAATGGCAAAGGGTCTTCTTGATGCTGGAGCCCTGATCGATGCTGCGTCGGGAGGGATGAGAGCTGAGGTTCTCAAGGCGTATGCTGATTGGGAGGGTATAATGTCTATCTCTACGACGCCATTAGGCCGATGCGTTCTCTTCCATAATATCACTGCTGCTGAAGTACTGATAGAGCTGGGTGCTGATCCCATGGCTCAAGTTGGGGGGATATCACCTATCCAACTTGCAGCTGTTCTTGCATTCCCTAAATTTCTACGACTTTTCCTAAGTCAAGATGATGCGAATGCAAAGGCTTCAGGAATCTTCAATAACTTTGACGATTTCACTCTTTTGAAGATGGCCCAGGAGCAAAATGCTGCCAACCGAGACACGTTCTCGTTGCTGAGCAGACTCATCAGAAACGGCCCGAGATATCGCTCTGACGTCGAAGAAACATTCGCCATTTTCAAGGAGCAGAGAGAACTTTTAAGTAGCACAATTTCTCCTAGTGAACCCTCAGGAGAAGCCCTGTGCATGCAAATTCGGCTAGGAAATCGTGATATCGTCGAGGTATTACTAAAAATGGGCCATCATCCATCGGGGTCGCCTGACCATCGACCCATGCGGGAAGCAGTCATGCTAAATGACTATAAAGTCTTTCGTGTATTGCGAGACTATGGCGGTCAGATTGAAAGTTATCCCGAGTGTCCGCGTACGCTACTCCATGACCTGGCAGCGAGACCGGCGTCTTCTCCTCCGGGGATTGTTATAGCGGAAGAGCTGATAGCTTCTGGGGTTTCTGTCCAGGATCACCCGCCTGGGGCTAGACCTCCAGTAGTTGAAGCTATCTTGCGCGGTTACAACGATTTGGCTAATTTACTCATAGAGCATGGAGCACGAATTGGTAGTCCCTACCAGCTGGGACCTGAGCTTCCCCGGATTTCTATTTTCAAGGAACTGCTTCAACAAAGAACCTTAACGTCTGTGTCAATCCTTCGGTCCCTCCTAAAAATAAGTGATGAAACAGATTCCGAAGAACATAAGCTGCGTCACAATGAAAGATTCGATTTCATCGTGGATCACATCGGTGACCCTACAGAACAACAAACCGCATGGAATATTCTTGCAACTTCACCACCAGCACGAAAGAACGTCGTTGAATCAGAAATCTACATGGCGCAAGTTTTGTGCATGCTGTCAGGGGATTCACCCTTTGCAGTCTATGACTGCATCAACTTTGAGCACGCCAAATTCGGCACTGCGTTATGTCAGGCCGTTCTCTTTCAAAACCATTTCTTGGTACAGAAATTGCTCATTCACGGTGCAGACCCGACGCTCCGGTTCCGTCAAGATTTTGGGCCAGTACAGACATTCTTTCGTGATGGATCACCAGTCAATCTAGCGCTGGGTTGCTACGAAGTTGCCCTGCAAGGCTGGAGTGAGACAGTGCCAGATTCTACGATTGAAGACATGCAAAGTGTTCTTAACGAACTTGAATCTATCCCAAACTATCCAGAAGAAGCAATCACTCGAGGGCAGGATTTGAGAAAGCGGCACGAGGACTTATTGCGAATGCGTAATGATACGCTCGCTATGCAGTCGCAGATGGCTAATATGAATATTCAGCAAGGTCCGGTTGATTTATCAAACATGAGCGCAGTACAAGCTCCTGAGTTAGATGATAGCCAGAAGGAAATGTTTGAGGCTACAGAGACAATAATTCGGTGGATGTTTGACTCTCAGCGATACGGGACGATTGGGCGGGCGGAAATGGCTAGGATAGCAGAAGGGGAGAATGCATAGTCCGTCTCCTATGAACAAAGATTAATCGAGATAGGTTAGTATGCACACTTATATGCGGTGTTATCAGTCTATACCGCGATAAGAAAGCAGCGTGACTTACCGTAGCATTCACCCACCACTTTACAAAAGTTTGAGCTTCCTATCTGGACAGTGATTCTAAAGATTCGGCACTGCAAGATGCGGGGATGCGATCAGACCTTGTTTTTACATATTTTGGGTCGCCACGTGAATTGCTTCTGCCGGTCTATCTCCTCAAAGAGGATCTGCGCTGCAACCACACTCGATCGGTTAAATGGCTGATATGCTGCAATCGGAAGGATTTCCGTATGCGAGATACTGTCAGAGGGGCCAAGATGTGAATTCTTGGCTTTAATGGGAAATACCTCGGTCCTGTGCGCATATATCTATTGGAAATAATTGAATAGCTTCTGATTCCTTGATCATAAATGTGATAGTTGGAATTAATATGCACCGGATTGCAAGCAGGCCATTTTGGGCTTTTATCGTATTATTGCAAGCCACCATGAATTAAGATTTAAAGTATAAATACTAGCCGTCATGTCTCATTTCCCCAACATGATTTCGACAGTGAAAACATTCGTTGACCCAGTTTTATCGTGGTCATGATGTTCACCGCAACTTTTCGCAATCTCTCTTATGTGCTCTTATTATACCTATCCTTCACCACCTTCCTAATCCAGACTGTAACATGTCTCGCCGTCCGCTCTCCTGAAGATGTCTCCGATAAGAGCCATCAGGATAACATCAAACGAGCTGATGACTCTGGAGATGTATACTTACTCGGCGTCGGCAAGGCTGACATAACTGGGCCTGTCGTCGAACTCAATCTCATGGGCTATGCCGAACTGTCCCAGGTAGGAACAGGCTTGCGTCAACGTCTTTACTCAAGAGCTTTTATCGTCGGGAATCCAGATGAGCCCAAAGAACGCTTTGTTTATCTGGTCTTGGACACTCAGTCTGGCGATACTGCTATTCGACGGGGTATTCTTGAGGGCATCGCTGCTCTTGGATCCGAGTATGCAGTCTACATGGCTGATAATGTTGCTGTTACCGGAACACATTCGCACGCGGGACCAGCTGGCTGGAACAATTATCTCATGCCTCAAATCTCTGCATTGGGGCTGAATCAGCAGTCATATCAGGCCGTGGTTGATGGTGCTGTTCTTTCGGTGAAGCGAGCCCACGAAAAGCTTGCCAAGGGACGCCTTAAAGTAGGCAAGATACGTGTTGAAGACGCCAGCATCAATCGAAGTCTCTACGCATATCAAGCCAATCCAAAGTCTGAACGAGATCAATACCAAGATGAGGTCGATAAGGAATTGACCATGCTCAAGTTCACACGAGAAAAAGATAACAAAGTCACTGGTGTCTTGACGTGGTTCTCAGTACATGGCACGAGTCTTTACATGAACAACACTCTTGTTGCTGGTGATAACAAGGGTGTCAGTGCCTATCTTCTTGAGCAGGCCGTCAAAGGTACCAATGGAGCTACTGATGATTTCGTGGCTGGTTTCTCTCAAGCTGCTGTGGCGGATACAACACCTAATGTCGAAGGCGCTTGGTGCGAGGATGGCTCGGGAAAACAATGCGACTTCAAAGACTCTTCATGTGGTGGTAAGATTGATACCTGTCACGGAAGGGGTCCTTTCTGGGGCTTGAATGACGGTGGCACTAAGTCCTGCTGGGAGATCGGCCGTCGAGTCTTTAAGCAGGCGGACAAGTTATACGGCCAGATGCAAGGTGGCGATGGTGTTGCTGTTACCGGAAAGACTGTTCTTGGATATCACTCATTCCAAGACTTTTCCAACTTCACTTTCAATCTACCCAACGGTACCTCAGCCAAGACATGCGCTGCGGCATTTGGATACTCATTCGCCGCTGGAACTACCGATGGTCCAGGCTATTTCGACTTCAAGCAGGGTGACTCTGGAACTCCTGACGCCAGTCCCCTCTGGGGCATCGTATCAAAGTTCCTGCGCGATCCTACCAAAGAACAAGTTGCGTGTCAATCACCCAAGCCAATTCTCATCGACGCTGGTGAGATCACCCTACCGTATGCTTGGGCTCCCAACATTGTCGACGTTCAGATGCTACGAGTTGGCAACTTCTTCATTATTGTTTCAGCACCTGAGCTCACGACCATGTCTTCACGACGCTGGCGGAAGAGCATCAGCGATGAAATCAAAGGCAGAGGCGGTCTCGACGGTGGAAGTGACCCTATTGTTGTAGCTGGAGGACCCGCGAATACCTACGCGCATTACTGTACCACGCCTGAAGAGTATGATATGCAACGCTATGAAGGTGGCTCAACGGTCCATGGCAGGCATACCATCAATGCTTACATCAATCTCACGTCGTCTTATCTCGGGTATCTCCTCCAGGAAAAGGATGCCAAGAAGCCCCCAAGTGGACCTTCGCCTCCTGACAACCGAAAGAACTCACTGTCGCTGGTCACTGGCGTTGTATACGATAACCCCAAAATTGGCACCAAATTTGGCGACGTTATCAAAGACGTGAGCAAGTCAAAATTTGCAATCGGCGATACCATCAACGCTACTTTCGTAGGCGCAAACCCACGTAACAATCTTCACCTGGAATCTACATATGCAGCAGTTGAGAAAAAGGATGGTTCCAACTGGGTTCAAGTTCGAACTGATGAGGATTGGGATCTTGTTTTTGAATGGAAGAGGCTCGATGGTTTGCTTGGGTCTAGTGAGGTTGCTATTACTTGGGAGACGGCGTGGCAGGATGCTAAGGATATTGGGGCGGGGACGTATAGGTTGAGTTATTTTGGTGATAGTAAGGCTCCTGTGACGGGTAGGATTACTTCGTTTACGGGTAGGAGCTCTGAGTTTAGTATTGCTTAGTTGTGTTTAGTATATACTCCGTGAGCAGGTTTTAATAAGTACTATTTTTTGGAGCTGAGTTCTTGTGGGCATATATATCCTTCCAGACGCAGCTCTCAACTGCAAATAACACATCAAGCTCACAATTTAGACATTATACCACAATGCCTATTTTTTGGAGACCAATGCTCTTTGGCAGGCCACGACGTCCATCCTATTTCTTGAGCCCCAAAAGTCGCTGTTCGTGTTGAATACCACCAATCACCAGACCTATGATGGGTGAACCAGACCCAAACTCCTTGGTCCTCGTACTTTTCAACCTTGGACTTTTTTGTAACCGACACCCGTGTCGTTTTGAAGGGAGCCTGCGGTTTCCTTCTTTCCCATTCATAAGGATCATAGTCCTAAACTTGTTGTATGATCCATACGTACGGCAGATCAACATTCCCTTTGGAAGCCGAGAAGAGGGGCAACATTCCACTACAGGGTATAGACGACGTTACACCATCAGACCACTTATTCATGTGGTGGCTGCGTAATTGCATGTTGGTTGCTGTCAACGCAAGAGAGCCAGTCATATTGAGATTTCAGGCCTTGGCAGAACAAGCATGATGCATGCATCCTGCCAACGTGTCTTGTGCTGTCTCAATCTGCGTATTTCGTCCTTTGTCTTCAATTGCCCCGCATCGAGCGACTTTTTGGCTCATTTTACAAAAATCAATATGTCTACCGTTGATGCAGACCCAGTTCTTCATCCAGATGAGGAGGTTGGAATAATCCACTGACTTCAGAAATATACTAATAAACATGAATAGCTCAATGATGACGCTGACTCATCCATCGGAAGCGTGCGTATCTTAATTGATTGTACTCAAGGCTTCGGCTGACAAGTAATAGGATAACGCGTCATCAACAACAAGCATCTCGAGCTCCATCTTAAACTACCGGCAGGAGAACGGAAGGACATACCATAGTTACAAGGACGGAAGTGAGTACTTAAAGTCTTCAATGTTATTTGTTACTAATGGGTTTGATAGAATACCATCTTCCAAATGATCAGGTCGAAAATGAACGTCTAGGTACGGATGTGCATCTGTCGCTAGACACTTTATTAACTGGTCAGATCTCCAACATAATCTCTTCCTCCTGACGTTTGGAGATAAACTGGGTCTTTCTCCGCCGAATGATCCCAACACCAAGGTCGGGCGCGTACTCGATGTTGGAACGGGAACTGGAATATGGGCGATTGACTATGCTGATGAGCACCCAGAAGCCGAGGCATGTCAACTAAACTCTTTATATCCGGGATCAACTAACTTTATAGATTATCGGAGTTGACCTCTCGCCAATTCAGCCAGCTTTGTAGGCACATACCAGTTGTCATGTTTCGTTGTCTGACAATGCCAGCGTCCCAACTAATCTCCGGTTCCTTATCGATGACATCGACGAAGAATGGGAATATGGGCAGCCATTCGACTACATCCATAGCAGAATGATGGTATTCAGCATCAAGAATTGGGAAGACTACATTCGCAACATCTTCAAGCATGTTTCTCACCACCACTCGAGCGCATCACTAACATAAGTAGCAATCTCACACCGGGCGGCTACGTCGAGATTCAAGAAACAGGAGGTATGCTCGTTTCCGACGACGGGACCCTCGGTCCTACGCACGCACTCTCCAAATGGTGTAACCTCCTCGGTGAAGCATTCACCAAGCTCGGGAGTACCTCCATCGAGTTCGACAGGATCAGAGCCATTATGGAGGAAGTCGGCTTTGTTGATATAGTCGACACAAGGTTCAAATGGCCTACCAATCCATGGCCGAGAGATAAAAAGTATAAAGAGTTGGGGACTTGGAATAACTATAATGCCTCTGGGGCTTTAGAGGCATTGACAATGGCGTCTTTTACTAGGGTGCATGGATGGACGCGTGATGATGTTATTATGTTCCTTGTTGATGTGAGAAAAGACTTGAATAATCCTGGCATTCATGCTTATAACCCTATGTGAGTATTTGCGAAGTAGGTTGATGGAGACACTAATGGTCGGCAGATGCTCGATTTATGGTAGAAGGCCCGAGGTGTGAGATACATCAGGACGAATCAATCTAGTCATCAGCATTATCGCCGATCTTTTGGCAGTCGGCTATTTAAGAATAGCTTATATAAAATATCTAAAGATACCTTGAAAGAAGCCTGTCGCATTGGAGGCCGTCGTTTTCCCTGGGAGCTTAGATTGTCGGGAAGACAGTTTACAGCAATGCCTTTCCACCTTGATCTACCTGGTCCATAGCATCTTAGATACAGTTTTAACAATTCTTGGGTTACTATGACATAAGATTATAGTTTTAATTCAAAGGTATCACGCCTTATTGCTAAGGATGCAGAAGGAAAATGATCCTATCGCTAATTTAAGAACTCACTACCAGGAAAGTCCCCCATCTCTGTCACATCTCTAAGAGCCTGAGTAACAATCTCCAAAGCCTTCACCAAATCCTCCTCCGATATTGTCAACGGAGGACTGAATCGCAATCGATCAGCTCCAATGCCCACAAGTACACCGCGGTGCATACACAGAGCCGAGACCCGACGAGGCGTCACACCTGGGACAGAGCAATCCAAAACCAGAGATTGAAAAAGTGCTGGGCCGCGCAGTTCCTTCACATGAGGAGGGTTAAGAGACTTGATCGTCTCCTTTAACAACTCTCCAAGTCTCTCGGATCTTTCGGCGATCTTGTCTTCTTCTAGAACGTCAAGTGACGCCAAAGCTGCAGCACATGCAATGGGAGAGGCACCAAAGGTAGAAAGAATCTCGTTCTTATGGACTAGGTCCATAACGTACTTCTTGCCCATTACTACAGACATTGGGTAGTAACCTAGTGATGTTAGCACTGTTTTCTATGTGATAATGCTTCTTTGACGTACCGCCTGTAACAGCCTTTCCCATGATGACCATGTCAGGATGGAGCTCTGGTTCATGCTGGTAAGACAAATCCTTGCCAGTTCGGCCATATCCGGCCTGGATCTCATCACAGATAAGCAGAACGTTGTGCTTTCTGCACAGTTCCTGAGCAGCTTTGAGGTACCCAGGTGGAGGAACGATAGTACTATAGAGGTCAGTTGCTGCTCCATACCCACGGCAACTATGGAAGACAACATACCCAGCCCAACCTTGAACAGGCTCGATACACAAAGCGGCAAGGTGGTGAGCATCTTCTTCGAAGCATTCAGTCAAGGCCTTGATATCACCAAACGGGATAAGCTTTCCACTTGAGGGAGCATACGGGCCAACATTAGGGAGGTGCTCGCCGAAATCTGGTGCAGTGTAAGTGCAAAGGTCCATAGGTGTTCAAATAGGTAACTTGCGCTTTGCTGCGACGGTAGCCATAGGCATAGTCGAGAGAGTCAGACCGTGGTAGCATTGGTCGACGGTCAAAACGTGAGCTTTGTCCTGAGGAATGCCTTTGTGAAGATATGCCCACTTTCTTGCAATCTTGACAGCTGATTCGACGGCTTCAGAGCCGCTGAGCATTGTCACGATGGAGTCGAAACCGAATTTCTTGAGTCCAGCTGTCAGCTTTCCCAATATGCTTCTAATCATGAGAGGGGTTGCGTCCTACCTTGGTCACGCGTTTGGCGAATTCTGTGTAAAGAGGACTGATGTAATACGTGCCAGCGAGGGGAAGCTTGTAGACTTGGTCGGCAGCTGCCTTTGCTATCTTGGCGTTGGAGTATCCAAAGTTCATGACTGCGAATTGTCCGATGAAGTCGATATACTCTTTGCCGTCTACATCTGTGATGATGTGACCATGGGCAGATTCAACCGCGACCTGATCAGAACTACATTAGCAGAGACAAGCTTGGTACAGGGAAATGTCTTACGGGCAAGGTAGGAAAACCACCTCGGACATATTCCTTCAAGTCTTCGACATATTTCTGCGATTTCTCAGTGAGGATTGGCTTGGTCCATGTCGTTTGGGAGCCAGTGGCCGTGTCTGTCGCAGATGGCGCCATTATTGCGAGTAAAGAGAGTTCGTGAAGCAGAAAAAAGTGCTTGTATGTGATATTTTGGTGATTTCTAGAATTGAGAAGGGCTTGTCCTAGGTTTTAATATCGTCGAATCTTATCTATCACCTTGAAGTACATGTAAGTTGACTGCAAAGGTAGTACCAGAGGCGGAACAAACCCGTATCTTGGTGGGGCCAAACCGGCAACGCTGCCGGTGCGACTCGCATTTCCTAAAATGGAAAAGTGAAACGCAGTATCAAGTCCAGCTGACACTCAATAGCTGAGACTAAGACCGAGCGATGACGTATTAGGATAATGTAATGTCAGTGATTTGCACTAACCGAAATTAGTCACTAACTCTCACAAGCCATAGTGAAGAAATCCAAGGAAAATTAGGTGCAAAGGTGACCAGATAGCAGGTAGCTATAAACAACAAGAACAAACGTCATAGGTGAAACTTCATAAATAAATGCTGTAACTTTGATTCACCTCAGCTATATATCACTAGATTAACGATCGAGCTTGGTGGGCAGAAGAGTATCATGCCTCAGACAATGATTACACCTCTGTTTAGACCTGGGGGCTGTACTTCAAATCACCAAGCGCATATAGCTATGCGCTTATTCTATAGAAAAAGCATGTAAAGTTGACTCATCTTATCTTCTGTCGGGGACTCTCCATATAACAAACACAGCCCGAAATGGAAGTGCGGCTCGCAGTGGGGCTTATTGGTATCTAACAGGGTGCAGATCTATGCATTCATTCATTTCGGTACAAGTCTAGATCAAGATATAATCATAACCTCATCCTGGAAGCCGGTCCGGGTGGCTGCCTGATTATACGGATCAACTAAAGAGATAAATCGTCATAAGAATAAGATCGGCTAACATTCTTTACTGATCAATGCATCACACCTGGGTTTATTCCTATTTTATAATCTGCCTTTACTCTTTACCTTGATCTTTTATAGTCATTTGAACCTCTAGTCATCAATAAACAGCTCTGCCATTATGGTGCAGTCTTCCCCAGATCCTGCTCAACTACTGGGCCTTCAGGACAAAGCTCTCTTCCATCAAGCATCTTACGTTCACGGAGAATGGGTGCAAGCTGCTTCTGGAAAGACCTTTCAGGTCACAGATCCTGGAACCGGCAAAGTCTGGGCTACTTGCCCCGACAATGGTCCTGAAGATGTCGACCGAGCTATTCAATCGTCGCAACAAGGATTTCTCACGCACTCAGCTCTGACAGCTCGGAAAAGGGCACAGCTGATGCTCGAGTGGCACCGCTTGGTGAATAATGCTAGGGACGATCTTGCAAAGCTTCTTACATATGAAACTGGAAAGCCGCTTACCGAAGCCTATGGTGAGCTCGACTACTCTTTAGGATTTCTATGGTGGTTTGCAGGAGAGGCAGAGAGAATATCTGGTTCAATTGGCGCATCTACCATCCAGAATCGAAGAGTTCTTGTCATTAAGCAGCCCATTGGCGTGGCTGTTGCTCTAGTTCCATGGAACTTCCCTATTGCCATGGTTCTACGCAAGGCTGGAGCAGCGCTGGCAGCCGGTTGCTCGATGATAGTGAAGCCCTCGCCTGAAACACCATTAACATGCCTGGCTCTAGCAGACCTAGCCACGCGTGCTGGGTATAGCCCTGGCGTTTTCAACGTCTTGACCACCTCGTTGAACAATACCCCGGCACTTTCGGAGGCAATGTGCACTCACCAACATGTACAAAAGGTCACATTTACCGGAAGTACAAGGGTTGGCAAGATTCTAGCAGGAATTTGCGCGAGAAATCTTAAGAAGTGCACAATGGAACTTGGCGGCAATTGCCCCTACATTATTTTTGACGATGCAAACCTCGAACAAGCGGCGACACAGTTGATGGCTTTGAAGTGGAGGAACGCAGGACAGGCATGTACCAGTGCTAATCGAGTCTACGTCCAAGCTGGAGTTTATGATGAGTTTGCCAAACTCTTTGCAGCCAAGACACGAGAGCTGAAGGTTGGTCACGGAATGGAGCCTGCAACGACGTTTGGTCCTGTGACTACGGCAGCCGGGTTAGAAAAGGCCGAGTCTCAAGTACAGGATGCACTACAGCTCGGTGCCCAACTGGCGACTGGATCTGGAAAGCCATTCAACGGACAATTCATGGAACCTGTCATTCTCACTGGCATGACCAAAGACATGAAGATGAGTTCCGAAGAGACGTTTGGTCCTGTATGCGGCTTATTCAAATTCCACACGGAGGAAGAAGCTATTCAGTGGGCCAACGACACAAGCTTGGGTCTCGCAAGTTACGTCTTCACCAAGAATGTGGACAGACTATGGAGACTCTTTGAAAAGTTGCAGGCTGGTATGATTGGACTTGTAAGTTGACCCCTCTAGCTACTGCGGTTGACAAGCTGACGTGTTGCACAGAATACCGGAAATGGAGCCTCGGCTGAGAGTCCGTTTGGTGGAATTAAGCAGTCTGGGTATGGTAAAGAAAGCGGAAAGGATGTTGCTGTCGCTGAGTATCTGATTGAAAAGACTGGAACATTGACGGTGGAGGGATTGTAGAGCAGAAAGTCAACTACTCCTACGTAGGCTATTTCATAATCCTACACAAAAGTCTTTCTAACATTTAGATATTAACCATAAATTATCTTGAGCTTGATTACTAAAAGAGGAAATAAGATGCCTGTAAGTCTAAAATCCCAATATAGATATCATTATTTACCCATAGATCCTGACTTATAGTCGCGCTATCAACATCGTTCGTCTTCCAAATCTCTTCTGTTAAACCCATCATGAGTTCTCTCGACTGTTCGGGGTATTTGCACAACATCTCAGAGTGCTTTCTCCGCACCCAATCCTTATCATGGTTATTAATTGCCTCTCTAGCAGCCATGTAGAAGGGAAACGACAATGATGAATCGGGACCGCAACCAGCAGGAAGTCGATCCATGAGCGTAAAGAGATGTCGTCTGTACAACTGCACCCGATGTGACGTCGTAGGATCCAAGAATACTCTCCGTGCGAGGAGTAGATGTGCAACCCAATAAAAGCATTCACTCAACGTATCGAGCTGCATCTTGCGTATGTCCTCTGTCCTCATGCCCAGGGCAGCGTCGTTTCGAGAAACGCCTGGGCCAGGATATCTGAGAGACCCCCAGAACCTCATCTCGCTCTCCAGCTCGTATGCCTCTGCAACATGGTCTGGGTCACCTATATCAGGACGGCTGGCAAGGGCTGATATTCTTATTAAGAAAGAAAGGACCGTCTGGTGACAACCTGTCAGCTCTCTAAAACTCGGCTCTTTATCCTCTGCTTCGTTATTGGGTTGATATAAAGCAAAGTTCATAGGCGCCAAGGGTTTTCGGCGTCGTAGAAATGATAGCACCATATCGATCATAGCGAATCTTTGGACGAGGAATCTGGAGTAATATCCTTGTGGCAGACGATGGACAAAATTTAACTCTGTTATCAACCGAAATGCAGCTTGAAGATGAGTCTCTGTATTTTGACTACCCATCATGACCTCTGTGACGATGTGCATTAAGTGAGCTGCGAGCGTCACTTCTTGCAGAGATAACGTGGATAACGACCCATGTTGTTCTGCACATGCTGGATGATCATTTTGTCTCTGCAAATTGAGATCATCAGCCGCACTTTGAAGTAGAAGTAATGTCTGGGTGCGGCGGTCTTTAACGGATTGATTATTAGTTTTCCCATGACTGTACATGCTGACTGTTGAGATGTAGAGAATCGTTTGCAGTAGCAGAGGATATGAAACGGCAATTGAGCATATTTTTCGGTAAGGATTCTGAGGTCCATCAAAGGCAGGAATGCGAGGTGAAGCATAATTCAAGTCTAATATCTGATTAGAGTTGAACCTTGTCGAGATAAAGCGAGAAACAGTGACTTACAGTGGTTCAATGCCAACTCCTCGCTTGAATATCCAAGAGTTGCAGAAAGCCACGGCTCAAGTTGAGGGAACATAACTGAGGCCTCATCAAGGTTTGTAGACTCTGTCAAGTGTCCTTCTCCACTCTGATTGCTGGTAAGTTGGATGTGTTCTGATGGAGTCCCATTGTGCTGCGTGGTCAATGGCATATGATCATTTTCAGAGACTATTAAATAGTTAAAACCCATGCTTGGATCCATTAGATCAAGACAATGCTGCTCTGATAATGGGCCATTATCGTTGACATTGGAACCACCAAAGCCAGTTCGAAAATCGATGTGAAAGTCGGTAAATGGATTGACGGGTATTGCGTCTGATGTTGACTCAGAAACTGCCGGTGCCCCAACCTCAGAGGCCGCCAGATCAAGTGAGAAACATGAAGTGATTGTTGTTTCATTGCGTTGACACGAGCCTCGTATCGAACTTGTTGGCGTTGAAACTGCTTGTCTTCGTCTGGAGGGTGTATCTCTTGGCGCTGAATGCTGAACGACATTTGCCCGCCTGCGGCTCACGCCGTTCATGCACGGCCACCGAATACCACTGCTGTATTCACATTGACGACCTGTCCTCTGACAGAGCCTACAGACTGGTTTCTCTTCATCGCATTTTCGGTGTCGTTTCCTACAAGTGAGGCAGCCTATCCCGAATCAATTGCCGTCTCTAGCGGGGAAGAAGACGGTGTTCTAACCTTGACGAGAGCGAGTTTCGGGGGTTGAAGAACTCATTTTGATGTTTTATCGCTAAAATAACCCGGTTTTCTGTGTAAGCGCCCAAAGGGCATGGGACACTTGATAAAATGGATAAGTTTGTGATGGAATTGCCGCAATCAAGTCTTATCTTGGGTTTTGTTGGCTAGTGGATTATTAATGTTTGAGGCTGCTTAGAGTTCACCCAAGTGGAGATCTATGCGGGGTCTGAAGACTTTGGACTTTAGATGAGGGGACAAAAATAAACTAATCAAAAGGCCCCCCAAACTATCCTAAACTTTACCTAAGAATTTTTATCACTTAGGATTGACATCTTGAGTTTTCTGACCTCCCTCAGGCCATTTACAAGAAACCCGCTTAGTTGCATGACCCATCGATTAGATCATGGACTTTTTCCCGCTGAACCTTGGAACCACCAACCCACCAAACCGAGCTGGCCGCCAACGCCAGCAAGCCGGATAACACCAATCACCTCCATTCAATGTGCTTCTGGTCCAAGAAGGCCGTATAAGCCCGATGAGGTTCGTCGACTTCGTAATCGACCTTGCAGCAGTGCTCAATGCCTCTCGAGGTGTCGCCGCTAAGCATGTCGCGCTTCGAGGTCGCCAGATCGATACCTACAGTCGAACTTCGAGTGTTGCTGCGGCATTGAGGAAACGGAATGCTCAAAGGAGCTCACCGACGGGGGATAAAGCTCAGAATGCTACCGGGGCGAACGATGGAGTCGTATACGAGCAGGCAGCGCCCGCTGCACGAGAATCGGAACCTATAATCGAGACACCGAAAAAAAATGCTACGCCAGAGTCTACGAGAACCGAGAGAGCGCCTTTCAGCAGCCCAATTCCCAATCTCAGACCGAGCCCACAGCAGCAAGCTACATCGGAGCCGACGAAAGAGGATGACCTCGATCTACCACCTGGAGTTGACGTCAATATCTTCCATACTGCGAGAGGATCTAAGGTTCTTGACTCTTTACGGAAGCAAGGTCGACCTGGAGCACCACCAACACGTCCCGGGGTTGGAGGTCCTGTGAAGCCACACCCTATGCGAAATTGGCCTCCGCCTCCACCACCGCCTGAGGAGACCCTGAAGGAAGAGCCTTTAAAGCCCCAAGAACCTGTGATTAAGGCCGAGGAACCTGTAAAACCCGTGGAGCCCGTGGAAAAGAAGCCAGAGGAAGAGAAACTTGCTCAGGAGAAGCCCTTAGAGCAAGCGCGGACGGAGGAGAGCCCTGCGCCCGAGCCAGAAAAGGTCACTCCTGCAGTCCCTGAAACTGATAAGAAGATCGACCAGGATGTTATCCAAGCCGCAAAAGAGATTGCCAGGGATTCAGTAGCACCTTCAGAGACTCCATATGCGCTCAGAGAATCTAAGGTCCCCTCGTCCCGCATTAGCCGAATCTGGAACTACAGTGGCCTCGCAGCAGGTATGTTGGGAGGTGCCATGACTGAAGGCTTCAGCCGAGCCTTTGGCGGTGGTGGCGAAGGATCTGTTCTTCTGAGCGAGAAGAACATGGAGCGACTGGTTGCAAAGCTCTCACGCATGCGTGGTGCTGCTTTGAAGCTTGGCCAGATGATGAGTTTCCAGGACACCAAGATGTTACCCGCTCCTATTCAACAGGTTCTCCAGCGTGTTCAGGATCGCGCTGACTACATGCCTGCCTGGCAGCGTGATCGCGTATTGGTAGCAAATCTTGGCCCTGAATGGAGAGAGCTGTTCAGCGATTTTGAGGAGAAGCCTATAGCTGCTGCTTCTATCGGACAGGTTCACAAGGCCACACTGAAGAACGGCAAGCGAGTTGCTGTCAAGATTCAGTTTCCTGGTGTTGCCGATTCGATCAACTCCGATCTCGATAACTTGAGTATCCTCCTCACAGCTACCAAGCTACTGCCACGAGGCCTATACCTCAACAAGACCATCGACAATGCACGATTGGAACTTGGCTGGGAATGCGACTACGAGCGAGAGCTTCAGTGTGCACAACGCTACAAGGAGCTTCTCGGATCGAGCGAGAAGGATGTCTTCATGGTGCCGGATGTTTACCCTGAGGCATCAGGCAAGCAAGTCTTGACCATGGACTTTATGGACGGTATTGGTGTTACTCGTATTAAATCGTTCACTCAGGAGCAACGTGACTGGATTGGTACGCAGATTCTCCGCCTCTGTCTCCGTGAGATCACCGAGTTCCGTTTCATGCAGACAGATCCCAACTGGACAAACTTCCTCTACAATGCAGATCTCAACAAACTTGAATTGCTTGACTTTGGAGCTTCTCGCGAGTACCCTGACGAATTTGTCACACAGTATGTGCAGCTTCTCGCTGCGGCTTCGCGTTCTGACAAGGCCGCCGTTAAGGAGCTGTCTGAGAGCTTAGGATACTTAACAGGTCATGAGAGTCGCATCATGGTTGAGGCACACACAAAGTCTGTCCTTACACTGGCAGAGCCTTTCCTCGCCAATGCTCCTGATGTTTATGACTTCAAGGACCAAACTATTACAGAGCGTGTCAAAGCTCTCATCCCTGTGATGCTTCACGAGCGATTGGCACCTCCACCAGAGGAGACGTACAGTCTACACCGAAAGCTCAGTGGTGCATTCCTCTTGTGTGCCAAGTTGGGTAGCAAGGTACCCTGCAAGTCTATGTTTGAAGAGGCGCTTGCTAAGGGAGGATACAGCAGGTGAGATTGATAGGGAGTCGAATGTAATTATGTACCATATAATCTCATGTGTAACATTATTTAGATGATAAAACGGTCGAGGTGTAAAATAGAAACGGGATTTTATGACAACATTGCGTCTCGCTCAGATCAACAGCTCCCAAATCCGAATTCGTGTACAAATATCGTTACAAACTACTTAAAAGCTATTTAGAAGCCATAATAGGCTCAGCTCTGTTGGTGAGCTTTCCTTTTTCTTTATATACTTAGGCTGTGATGGCTTTCGGACGATCGGAGATGAACCGGTGCCGAATTAGGGGACAAAAATAAACTAATCAAAAGGCACCCTAAAGTATCCTAAAGTATTCTAAAATATCCTAAGCTTTGCCTAAGCATTTTTATCACTTAGGATTGACGTTCTAAATTTTTGACATCCCCTAGCTGGTATCTTGGATTTATGAGTCGAGATCTGGTGGGGCACTGAGAGTCATTATGAGATATTTGCATCGTAAGATCTGTTCAACTATATAGTAATTCAGCTGAAGAGTAATAGAAACCATAAATAATTTCTTGATTAAAAAGATGTAAGTTCTGCAAAAACTCCTTTTGGAAACATATAATGGAAGCTTGTTGAATGTTCAAGACAAAAGGCATGTAAAACAGAGTATGCCGCTATCGCAAGCTTCTACCCCGCGCGAATACATAAACTGAAGGCCCACCCCGATCTCTTCATAGTCACTACCTAATCTTAACCTCCCTCGAAAGCATCTTCTTCGATATCTTCAGTTCAAGATGGCGGACTTAATCACTTTGGCGACATGTTCTCTCAACCAGTGGGTGCTCGATTGGGAGGGCAACCTGAAGAGAATTCGCAAGAGTATTATTCTCGCCAAGGAAGCTGGAGCTACGCTTAGAACGGGTCCTGAGCTTGAGATTACAGGCTATGGTTGGTATGTCATATTTCGACCCTATGTCACTATCGGATCACAATTATACTAATTAAATAAACAGTCTTGACCATTTCCTGGAGGCTGATGTTTATGAGCACTCCTTAGAGTCACTCCTAGCAATCTTGACTGATACCGAACTTCATGGTATTCTCATCGATGTCGGTCTTCCACTTATGCACAGAGGATGTCGGTATAACTGCCGTGCTATCATTTTAGATGGAAAGCTTCTGTGCCTTCGCCCCAAGATCTATCTTGCCAATGATGGGTACGTTTACTGTCCATTGACTAAATCTTATCTACTAACCTGCTTGTACAGAAACTTCAGGGAGAACCGATTCTTCACTCCTTGGAACAGACCAAGATATGTCGAGAAGTACAACCTTCCTCCCGCTCTTCAGAAACACCAGGGCGTTCGACAGGTTCCTATTGGCGATGTCGTTTTGTCACTCAATGACACAACTGTTGCTGCTGAGACTTGCGAGGAGCTCTTTACTCCCCAGGCACCTCATATTAACATGTATGTTCCTTTCTCCAAGTCCCTAGGCATACTATCAGACGCTTTGTCCTGGGGCCATAAACTATAGAAAACTGACTGTCGATCATCCAGGGCTCTCAACGGCGTTGAAATCTTCACCAACTCATCCGGTTCTCACCACACATTAAGAAAACTCGACGAGCGTATTGCCTTGATCTCTGAAGCAACTCGCAAGAGCGGCGGTGTTTACCTCTACGCTAACCAGTCCGGTTCGTTAACCCAACCTCGCGATGCCGATTTTGCTTGTCTGACTTTTTACAGGCTCTGATGGAGATAGGCTTCTTTACGACGGTTCATCCCTCATTATGGTCAATGGTTCAATTGTAGCTCAAGGCTCCCAGTTCAGCTTGGATGATGTCGAAGTTGTTACCGCCACTGTTGATCTTGAGGAAGTTCGTGCCTACCGCTTCGCTCCATCTCGAAACTTCCAGGCTGTGCAAGCACCTGTTTATGAGAGAATCGAGGTTGATTTTAGCCTTGGTCATGAAGACCTTGACCTCCTTCGTGCCCCGACAGCTCCTAGACCACCTCGATACCACGTCCCTGAAGAGGAAATTGTATGTGCACCCGTCAGACTGAACTCGGTTGGGATAATTAGTACTGATGTGATATTGGATAGGCTCTTGGCCCTGCTTGCTGGCTTTGGGATTATCGTATGTCTGCCCCCCGTTCGCTCTGGCGGTCGAAGCCTGGTTGTCGAAAATACCTGAAAATACTGACTTTTTCACAAAAGTACGACGAAGCAAGGCATCTGGCTACCTTGTACCCCTTTCAGGAGGTATCGACTCCTGCGCGACGGCCACCATCGTATTTAGCATGTGCAGACTTGTCGTTGAGGCTATCAAGGCTGGCAACGAGGAAGTCATCGAAGACGTCAAGCAAATTGCTGTATACTCGGATAAGCTGCCCGAAACCGCTGAGGAGTTCTGCAACCAGATCTTCCACACCGTTTACATGGGTATGGAGAAGCAGAGCAGCAAGGAGACTCGACAGCGTGCCAAGGATCTCGCCCAACGTATTGGCAGTTACCACACTGACATGAACATTGACGATACTTTCCACGCTACCAAGAACTTGCTCACTCAGGGTACAGGATTTGAGCCTAAGTTCAAGGTCCATGGTGGATCAGCAACAGAGAACTGTACGTAATCTCACCAGCGCTGACTCCAGCTACTACTGGCCCCTTATGAGCGATACGCTAATCTTTATAGTGGCCCTGCAAAACATCCAGGCGCGAAGCCGTATGGTTATCGCCTACTACTACGCTCAGATGCTACCAACAGTGCGACAGCGCCCTGGAGGTGGAAGTCTGCTTGTTCTTGGATCCAGCAATGTCGACGAGTGTCTCCGAGGATGTAAGTCCCCTGAAATGAGATACCACAATACGAGCTGACAATTTCCAGACCTCACAAAATATGACTGCAGTTCCGCTGATGTCAACCCTATTGGTTCCGTCAGTAAGACCGATCTCAAGAGGTTTATCGCTTGGTCCGCCAAGAGCTTCGATATGCCTATCTTGGAGGAGTTCATCCATGCTATTCGTATGTTCAATGCTTCCGATTATATCATCTCCATGCTGACCATAACAAAGCGACTGCTGAGCTTGAACCCATTACCGAAAACTACGTACAAAGTGACGAAGGTGAGCAAATCTCCAAGACAGGCAGGCAACATGCTAACAAGCAACTTCAGCTGACATGGGCATGACATACGACGAGCTCTCGCGCTTTGGTGTAAGTGCCACAACTTCAGTAACCTTTGATGCAACCAAACTGACAATCTTCACAGCGCCTCCGCAAAGAGAGCAAACTTGGGCCATATGGAATGTTCCTTCGACTTCTTGAGGAGTGGGGTGGCGAGGGCAAGATGAGTCCGCGAGACGTCGCCACTAAAGTGAAGAGATTCCACGGATTTCACGTACGTCAACGATTTTCTTCCTCGTTTGTTGTTTCTTCACTCCTTTGTTCATCTTACAAGACTTTTTCCCTTGCCTTTTCTCTTCGTTTCGTCTGGCTTGTCACAAATATGCCACAAACTTCCAAACTCAGACATCACAATCAGCCACTCATTTGCTCGTCAACTAACTGTTCTAGTACATCAACCGCCACAAACAAGCTGTCGCAACACCAGCTGTTCATGTCGAAAACTACTCTCCAGACGATCACAGATTTGATCTTCGACCACTGGTGTATCCATCACCGTGGCAGAGCTGGTCGTTCCAGAAGATCGATAAGCGGGTAGAGGCTTTGGAAAAGGCCATAGAGAAGAAGAAGGCTGCAAGTGCTTCCAAATAGAGTAGACCTGAGTTGAGACCAAGATAAATCTTACCATTGAGTCAATCAGAAGAGTAGAAAATGGAAGAAGCTCAAGCTCGTCAGTTTTGACAATCCTGTTTGCGTGAAAGCGTGAGTTGTTAGGAAATATGCGCTCCTTTGTAGAAAGTAGATGAGATGTTGGACACTAATGGAGTAAAGAATCAGCTAGGAAGAAATGTTTTGTTGGATCTAAGGATGGAATAGCTCAACAGCTTTGGCTTGTTATCTAGCTGTCTGATTTGTGCTTGCTTTTCTAATGCTTCTTCACTTTGTTCGACCAAAGCCTATGATGTTGATGCTGTCTACAAGTAACTAGCATTTGGGCTTCAGATTTGTAGACAGCCTAGAATGTGATTGCCTGGCTGCCTAGCAAGTGAAGTAACAGTAAGAAACTGGAGTAAATAAACCATATAGATGCAAACATTTTTGACACGAGTATAAATAAGAGGCCAATTTCCCCATTCAACTCTTTCCTCTTTCGAATTCAGCATCCCGAACCATATGATATCAGTTTCTCTTATAAGTGGCGCCGGCAACAGTATAACACCCACTTTGAATACTTGTCATCATTGTCTTTAACTATGTCTTGATGAATCCAAACCTTTACAATGACCCAATTCAACAAGATCGCAATCTCATCCGGTATTAAGGTCATGAACAACAGCCCGGGTAGTCCACAAAGCATCATAACTAAGTACAACAGCCCCTACACCAATCATCTACATTTTTCATACAGTCGAAGTTCCAATGTGCTCTCAGCCAAGTTGTGTATGGTTTAGTCCATACTATGGCTGTCGGTATAGCAATTGAGAACCACTTGACCCTTTATATCCCAAGTTCTCTTTCCTGGAACACAAGCTAATCATTGAAGAGTCAGACCATATCCCAATTATATAAACTGTGCTATTGTGTACTTCATTCAAAATATGAAGTCCCATTAGTATGTCTTGGAAGTCTGTCGGATTATTCTGACCCAAAGGTCATTATTCGACTTTTCAGGGAGCCCCATGTCCTCAATGCAGCGCCAAAAAAGGGACCAGAAATAAACAAGACTCTACATATGTATATGTATTCAAGGCGGACATCCCGTCCCAACTACTGGGAAGCCTTGAATATCCAACCCGGAATATTGGAGGAGCAGATGCGCATCCGACACCTCATGTGGCGTGGACTTCACTCACTCAGAATTCATGGCTATACCGATACCACTAGGACAATTATGAGGCACTGTAATCCGGATGTACTTAGTGCTCTCCATCTTTCCACATGGATAGACTTAGATGTACTTAAGAAGGCCAGAGGAATTACAAACCTTAGTCGACTTCATTTATACTACAACCGGGCATAGATTTCGGAAGACACCATTAGAATGCAGAATGCTACTGGCTCGAATTTTTATATATACAAGTGCATGTTAGTAGGTTGTGTCAGACAATGGTATGACGAATGCCATAAGAATTTCCCAGAAGCAAGTTTGATAAAGGCTTTTTAACAGTTAATTACTGACTTTTGCATAGTGCAGGACGTAAGACCCAATTATCAGTGAGGCACCATTATATATACTAATCAACTCCTTCTGCCTGGTTCAAAAAAGGGCCTGCTAACTATAACAAGCCTCCCAGGACACCCTCGCCGCTCAGAGTTGGTAGCCTATTTGAGCTCATGATAGTGGACGCGGCTGACCTGATGAAATTTAGGTCGTCGAGGAGATCATGTATTGATCGTCTTCTTTGAGTATACTCCTGAAACCATGTATAGCACAGAAGTCATACGGATTAGATGTAATCGCACCCCGGGAGTATGTCTCATAACTACTACTTCCAGATAGTGCCACCAACTGCTCGCGATAACAACTTATAATTCTGTCAAGAAGACGAAACAACCCTTGGCAGCCAAAATCAGTTGATAGTAACACGTAAGAATTCCAATCTACCCGATGACCAGTTCGATCAATCACGATATTAGTCCTTGGATTTTTCGTGGCCGGTTTCCGGTATCTGGTTGACACCCAGGACGTTTGGTTTGCGGCTCTGTAGTAGGAGGATGTCAAGCAGTACATGGAATCCTACAGTTCAGACCCAGATGACACCTTGCTTGTCTTCATCGCGCGGATCTGGGTTATCAGAACTCAAGATAGGAGGGAGGCTAAACTTCACTTGTCGTGTCGAACTCTAGCTCAACCATTGGTTCTACACTCAAAGGATACTTCAAGAATTGTCAGACCGAAAGCAATGAGCCATTACACATACTTCGACTTTGCAATGCAGGGTGTGAGTAGCATCAGACAGGTCGGACAAGTACCACCGTACCTCTGTCCCATCAGCTAAGCTGGTAAGGGAAAGAAGTTAGGCTCGGCTGTGGACTTTTTGTCTATCGAGGGAAACAAGGGCAAGGCTGCTTAGAGGAAGTGAGTGACCTGCGAACTCCCCAATTTTTGAGCTCTGAGGGACTGCTCGGTGACAGTAGCACGCGGAACATAACCCAGGAAACAGCAGGCGTGGCTTGGAACTATGGCTATCACGAAGTGGTTGTCCAACTGCAATTCATATCTCTCAACAAACATTAAGATCTTTTTGGAAGCTGTGGTGATAATTACCGAAGCAATGGCTTCCTAAAAGACAGATGGAGGGGCAGTGGCTGGTATCTCGAAAACACGGGGGAGGGACAAGACAGTGATAGGAGAAGAAATTGGTGACGAAACTAGATGAGAAACCAATGATACCAGTAGAAGCCTTTTTCTGTTTCTTGACGTCCAATCTGTTCTCGAAACAAATTATACCATCAATTGTATGTAAAAGATCCGATTGAATAGTAAGATATCTGGATAGATAGGAGAGGGCTTGATGCTTTCTTGAAAGCTAATAAAACTCTTCCATATAATCTCCTGTCCCCATATAGATGAATTTGTAACAAGCTCTATGTCTATTAAACCTTTCTTCCCGTGATCATCTTGTATCCACCAGAAAAAAGGGGTATACAAAGCGCCAGTTGCCAAGAGTCAAAGATTCTATGGTCAGCCATACTCCAATGATGCTTGAGGCATACCTAGAGAGATGTCTACTCTCTATATTCTGCTGTATTGAGTATCAGCTAGAGTACTTTGTCTTGGTTGCCACCCAGGTTCTTTGCTCCTCACGCATGGCAATCTCTTCTGACAACTCTGCATGCTTTGTCACTGCAATTCACTGCGCTATGGGCCTTATGTGGCAACTATATGCACCCTGTGTAACAATTACTATGATGAGGCACGCTCAGTGAATCACAGTGCTTCACTTATCTCAAGTATAAATATCTCGCTTCCCCCCTTTTACTTTCTTGAGCTCCTTTCCTTCTTTCATCTCCTTCATCCCTCAGAGGAGCTCTGTTATACCAGCGTTATCTCCCCTCCCGCTGATCTTTACCTTTCATTCATCCTCTTCTTCGCTGCACAAAAGACTCAGTCTATTTATCAACTTCTGCTAAGGTACTTATCGTCCATATCCTTAGCATAATACGATAATCAACTAACAGTCGCTTAGTCAGGGCCTCAACTTCATTTACACAATAAATCTTTCATTCAAGATCACTATGTCCGATTCAGCGGTCGACCTTGATCTCACTGAGATCCATTTTGACGCCCTCTGCAAAGTCGATGGCTTGTCCAAGATTCTTGATGCATTACTCGCTGCCAACGGAGATGATGCCAAGCGTTGGTCTTCTTGTCCTTCATTTGAACGCTTCATCCACAAGATCTTCCGGCACTCTCAAAGTGCCCCTCAACTTGCGCCCGTTCATGGGACTGGTTCCATAGACCTCGAACGTCTTTCCTATTACTCCACTAGACGCGACCTTGATTCAACTCCGGGAAATGATGCGGCTAGTATCACTCTCACTAACCCATCGACTGGTAAGCCTGTTCTCGTCTCTATTGTGGAGATTCTATCCCAACTGCATGGATACGCGCAACATGAGCTTCATAGACGTCGTCTAGCAGTCCGCTTCAGAAACAAGACAATCAAATACGTGGATATCCAGAATTTTCCCTCTGGGCATTTCACCAGGGCCCAAAACAAGGATCAACTGGAAAAGTTAGAAACTCTTGATCACTTTGACGACTTGTTGTTTCGTACACCTGGGCTTAAGAAGCTCGATATCCTAACTGCTTTTGAGGAACATCCAGAAATCATTGGTAACCGAATGAAGGACAACGGTTACAACATCAAGATATATGTCCCATATAAAGTCATTCTACATGAGATCAAATTCATCAAGTCTCACGCTAGCGGATCTGCGTCTGGTTTCTTCGACCTGGGTGGTTATATGAACCAAATCTACTTTCTGCCTTTGATCACCTACGCAGTTCGTGGGCAGATCAAGAACGGAGAGTTTGCCTTTTTTGATTTCCAAGGCCCACTCGTTTGTTTGAGCCCAAACCACCAAGTCGACGATTGTTTCAAACTCCGCAATCAGTAAGGATTGAGCTCTCGTTCAATCGAGACTCTGTGGGCTGAGCGGCGAGCCATGCATGGGTTTTTAGCTGAGTCTTTTTGGAGTCTGTATATCGAGGGCGAATGACTGTTCTATCCAAAAAAAGGACGATACGTATGCTGATGCATCGGAAATGTGCTCAATCTGGATGATAATCACATTCACAAGGACAGCACATACACAAAAGGGGCGACCGGTTTGGCGGGCAGTGGCGGTGGAGGTTCCTTTTATGCAAAATAAAAATATTTCATGATCAATAGTATTAATTTCAGTGAAATTTCTCTCCCAAATCTCCACTGTGATATTTCTGTAGACGTGTTCTGCAGATATTGAAGACACTTAAAGTATGACTTCGTATAGATCGTAAGATGAGCGACAAGGGCTCATCTAGGTGTTAGTATTATTGAAGCAGAAAGAAGACGTACTATAGTAACTCGACATGTAGAGCCTTGTATTACTGTATACTATCTTTCAATAAAGTCTGTTATTGTATTGCGCTTGCTGTATCTCATGTTTTAAGTCGTATGCTATTGATTGTATTGCCATATGTCGTCAAATGTGGGGATTGCGGGGAGATATTACAGGCATTTGTGAAGCCAACTTCAACTACACTTCAACATCTCAACATCACCTCAACTGATCGATCGTAAACAACTCGCAAACATCACAAAAATGCCTCCTCGAATCCCCACAGAAGCCGACTTTGCTCCTCTATCAAGCACCCTCCCTCACACTCTTCACTTCCCCTCACCACCAGAATCAACCACCACTTTCCTCATTCTCTTCCATGGCTTAGGCGACCACGACGTTCCCTTCGCCTCTTTCGCCAAAAACCTCAACCTTCCCGGCGTTCTCGCCATTTCCGTCCGTGGCACATCTGTGCTTCCCGCTGCGCTTCTAGGCGGTGACCAGCCGGGTTATCATTGGGGTGATGACCTCACTGTAGATCCCAGCACTGGTGACATCGCTGATGATGCGGGTTTTGAAAAGGCGAGAAAATTAGTTATGGAGAAATTGATCGGGGAAGTACTTATTGAAAAATGTGGATGGGAGATGAGAGATATTATTTTCTTCGGTTTTGGACAGGGTGGTTCGCTTGCTCTTGGTCTCGCAGCCTCTCTTAGCAAAACACCCCGCGTCACAGATGTTTCCGAGGGCGAGAGCACATCACCGGGCAACAAGAAGTTTAAAGGCGCTATTTCTCTCGGTGGGCCTCTACCACAATCTATGGTCTCTACAGTCACAAATCGCAGCAAGAGCAGCACAAGCGTGTTGGTATGCCAGCTTGATGAAGACGCCATCGATGCTGTGAAGCGAGAGTTTGAAGATGTCAAGGTCGTGCAGTGGAAGAGACGTGAGGTGAGCATGCCGATGAACAGAGATGAGGTGTTACCGTTGATGCAATTCTTTGCGGACAAGCTCAAAAATGAATGGTAATTCACATCAAGAGGCGTTAAAGGGGGGCGACCTGTTCATAAGGGGTATCATATTGTATTCATATCCAATTTTAACATCATTTCTAAGCAAATCCTGGCCTTTCGTGTCGACAGCCTGTTTGGAACATTTCAGCTAGGATATCCCACTTTGCTAATTGCGTATCGCTTGTAGCTCTGGCTACACTGCGCAGTCCGCCACAAACAAACCGCAAGTGCCTATCAAAATCTGACTTGATTTCCTTCAGTACAGTCATAAAGGGCTTGCCCATCTTCAAGGTCCTTGATTCATCTCTATCCATGTCCTCGTCTTCGTCACTGCTATCAACGTACTTGGACTTCAGCCCAGGTGTTCCGGGGGTGGGCGAAAGGTTTCTTGTCGAGAGACGAGAAAACTGTTGCATTCGCTCCGTTTCTTTTGTGACGTTGACAGTCTGCGCTTGCTCTAGTCTGATGGCCAGGTCGAGCATATCAAGAAAGCATTCTCTTATAGGAGTTAATCTACTCCCAAGGCACGCCTCATCAACAACTTGTTTCAAAAAGGCAGCATGAACAGTAATCATGGCATCAACGTCATGAGCGTCTTGCATGTTCTGTCTCATCTTGGCACAATTGGGCGCCAGAACTAGAGTCGCAAGATAAGTCTGGAGTGTGGTGCAGAACCAGAGAAGACTGGTCCGTAGTGAATAATAAAGAGCGCGCTCGTCCCAGTTATCATTATCGGCCCAGAAATTCTCGAGAATCTTGCGCTTATGCAAAACATACAATGCCCTTTTCAACTGCAAGAGTAGAGTAAAGATAGCATCGTACTGAGCAGTGCTGTCTTCTGATAGGATCATGCGAACGGGCCATGCCAGTCGATAGTTGACTTTTGTACTCGGAAGAGCCGTCTTGACAGAGTCGCGAGCTTTGAGAAGTGGTACCTTTAACCCCGTGGGACTGATGTATATGGAAATCCTCGTCATATCGACAAGAGTTGTAAATGCCTCCTGCGCCACACTCGTCAGGCTATAGCGGTTGGTCCAGTTAGGGTCCAGCGTATCTAGTTTTCCAAAGAGGCTGCTGGTCCAGGCCTCGGTTGCAGCGCCATCAGACATGAAGTACAAACGCTCCATAGCCTCGAGAGCGGACCAAAGCCCGCATTCTTCAAAGAGTGTGTTCCTTAATGTAGTAGAGGATGTATTGTATTTGGTCTGAATCCATGCGTCAAAGGCAGTGTCGAAAAGCTCCGAAAAGGGCGCAAGCTCAAGTCCTTTCGGACAAAGTGTTTCATAATGAAGAGGAGGCTCCTGGGTTGTCCACTCTGAGCCCGAAGAGATCCAACGGCCCAGCCGCTTCAGGATGACGATGTTTTTGCCAGCATTGAAGATCTTGGCAGCTGCAGGCTGAAGGAAATTAGGAGCATGCAATTTCCCGTCAGGCGTTCGACGCAGCCTAAATTGGTCACGCCAGATCTTGCTGGGTGATACTTGATGAGGCGCCTGTGATACGAAAAAGATCTTGTCGCCAGGGATTAGCTTACCCTCCTCCATCCAGAGCCGGATAGGACGAAGGTAGACATTAAAACATTCGACAAAGATACGTGCCAGGAATTCATAAACATCCAGCTTTCCAGATAATTGTGCCATGCTTGCATCGTCAAAAAGAAGCTCTAGATACCGGAATGTACCTTGATTCGGCACATTCTGTATCTGGGCGATAATATTCGAAAGCGAATACAATGGTTCAAGCGAGGTTGCCAACTCTCCCTTGATCGATAATAAACTGACAACCACGTTATTCTTGGGTGCAACAAGTCGCGACTCAATTCCTGTTGACTTTCGATCCAGATCATCGAGGCGCTTGGCTACAGTATCCTGAAGTACCTGAATATGTGATGCTCGCTGTGGCTTATTGACAAAATCGCGTAGGATGGCCAACTGTCGCCCTGCTTCAGAGAAGTAGCTTAGAAGAGCTTTGTGAGTATCCCACTTCAAATGGGCCATTTGAAACGCTGGGTTTACGGTTCCATTGGGTCCAAATAGTGTTGTATCAAACCCTTGCAGCATGAACAAGACTTCTCGAACAATATCGAATTCAGTCACTGGCACTTTGCGCGCGTGCCCCGATGCATCAGTCGGCTTTTCTGTTCGCCAACCTTGCGCTTCTCGAATCTCGTTCAGTTTCGTGATATCCTCAGGGTTGATAATCAGATCTTCGGCTGTTCGTCCAAGTGGAACCTCAGATAGATCAGTGCTGGCCTCCGATTCACTCTTAGGGTCATCTTCGTAAAGCTCATCGTCTGAACTGTCCGTGTATTTTATCGTCTTCCATATTGCAGGGTCGTCTTCCCATCCATCTTCTTTCGCAATATCTTCCCAGCGCAGTTCGAGCTCTGAATCGCTTGGTCCTGTTTTCAGCGCATCCAGATCGCTCAGTTTTGCGTAATAAGTTGGTTGGTCTGAGAGCTCTAATATCAGGTATAGAACTTCTGGGTGGAAATTCGAGTGTATTTGTCGGAGCTGCTCTCGGCGCTCGACGAGGGCATCGGCGAGTGCATCTCGGCCATTGACACGGAATCTCTCTTCTAAACCGTCCAGTTGATGCTCGACTTCGAATTGATTGGTTCGTAGATACGGATGTGATTTTAATCTTTGCAAAGCAGTGTCGCGCTGGGCCTTGAATTGAGGGTTTGTCTACAGAATCATGAGTATACAGTCTTAAGTTGGTAAATAGACGTCATACCTCGGCTGATGAGTAAGTAACAGCCTCAACGAGCTCTCCAGTGAGAGCTCCCAGCCTTGCAGCAAATGCCATGATCGTCTCTCATGTCTTGCGCATTATCATGTTAAATGGCGGTTGTATCATGACTGTTAACGAATCATTTGGCGGGGGTTTCAGTGGTTGATGGCGCGTCAAAGGGTCCAAGCTCCACTACAACGATAGCTTTTATCGGAGCTGATTGGCTCATCTGCCGTGACATCAGCTTCAATTATTTGGAAACCCCTTTCAACATCGCTTCAGCTTTAAAGAATTCTGCCAATTCAGAGACAATTTGCTTTAGCGTGGTAAACTTAACCTTCTCGTCTCTAGTAGCACGGTTCCTTCTTGCTCATGGATAATTGAGCCTCATCTCCTCCCTTTTGGCGTTATTGGAACCCTGTATTTATCTTGCGACATCTTCGTCTCCAAAACATGACGGTTGCGCGGCCAGTGCGGGCGTTGATTGCCGGCGGATGCATTCTCTGGTGTTTCTTTCTATGGCAAATATTTGCTCCGTCATGGTCACTAAGGGGACCTGGCGATCGATACTCAAATTTTGAACGGGATCCCATGTTAGATCGTGAGTCGCAAAGAGCTCTGAGGTGGAAATTGTTAACAGTGGCATGATAGCTACCGACGAACCAGAGGGAGTGTTACATCGCACGAGTCCACGATATGCCCACGATACGAAAAAGACAGAGCGCATCGATGCTACGCTATTAGCCCTTGTGAGGAATGAGGAGGTGGATGCTATGGTTATGTCGATGAAGGACCTCGAGAGGACATGGAATTCCAAATTCAACTATCCCTGGACATTTTTTAACGATAAGCCTTTTACGGAGGAGTTCAAGAGGAAGACGAGAGCAGCTACAAAAGCAAAGTGCAACTATGGTAGGTTCTTGTTCAAGACGAGGAGGAGCATATATGCTGATCCTGCGACTAGAAATCATCCCCAAGGAACACTGGGACATGCCCTCCTGGATCGACGAAGAACTATTTCAAGAATCCGCAAAAATCCTCGAGAAGAACGGCGTCCAATATGCAAGCAAGTTGTCGTACCACCAAATGTGTCGATGGAACAGCGGCCTCTTCTATAAACATCCAGCTTTGAAGGACATCCGGTACTACTGGCGTGTCGAGCCTAACGTGCACTTCTTCTGTGATGTTGACTACGATGTTTTTCGCTACATGCACGATAACAACAAGACATACGGCTTCACCATCAACCTCTACGACGATCCCAAAACATTACCTTCACTATGGCCCGAGACTGTCAAGTTCCTTGCCGAGCATCCAAACGCCATCCACGAGAATAATGCAGTTGGTTGGGTCACGGATGACATTCGTCGACCATCAACGAATAGAAAGGCTCAGGGATACTCGACATGCCATTTCTGGAGTAATTTTGAGATTGCAGATATGTCGTTCTGGAGGAGCAAGACATATGAAGACTACTTCAACCACCTTGATCGTGCTGGTGGTTTCTTTTATGAACGATGGGGTGATGCTCCTGTTCATAGTATTGCTCTTGGTCTATTTGAGGATCAGAGCAAAATCCATTGGTTCGTAATCATTCTTTCTTGGGGAAACAGGAGACTAACAGAGCATCCTAGGTTCCGTGATATCGGATATCAGCACATCCCCTTCTTCAACTGTCCCAACTCACCAAAATGCAAGGGCTGTGTTACCGGCCGTCTCACCGACGGTGAAGCCTGGCTGCATCGAGAGGATTGCAGACCCAACTGGTTCAAGTACGCCGGCATGGGTTAACCAATGTTTCTCTCACAGCCTTATGAAAACATCTGATGCATAGAAAGGGTTACAGAGTTCTGATTTTTGGTATTTTTTAATCACGATTTGGCGCTGGTGGAAAGCTACTAATGTTCAAGCAAGCTGTACGGAGTATCATGACGGACAATATCTTGTCTGTACGAATTGGAAAACGCCTTTGATGATGATGCATTTTGTTCGAAAATAGTCCAAGACGCTATCTCGCTTCGTCTTGAAATCATGGGTATAACTGATATCTATAACGCCCCGTAGACCGTCACCACGCCTGATGTTCCACCAACACAGAACTGATCTCCCCAACCATCTTCCCTCCACGCCATACAACTGACAACATTATTCCTTGCCTTCTCCTTGCCATCCCGGCCAACAGCTTTCTTCTTAGGTTCAAAACCTTCTGGCCCCCAAGGAACCATCACCTTAGCCGCCAACTTTCCTGTCAACAAATCCCAAGCCCAGATCCTTCCCTGCCCGTTGGGTGCAGGCTCACCGGACATGGCGTCGCCAACCACTACGTACTTCTCTTTGCCGCCCAGCAGCGCCTGCAGCTTGACATCTTCGTTCTTCCATCCTGGGTCGGTGTAGGCTCGTAGACAAGAGCCATTGTCGCGGTCCATTAGACGGAGTTTGTTGTCAAGACTTCCGACCAACATGGTGCGTCCATCGCGTGTCAGACTGAGACTGGTGACGGGTGCGCCTATCACATCTGTTGTGACCTTTCCCATGCGGATATCGTAGTTGCGTACACGGCCATCGACACTTCCTGCGAGGACTTCAGGGCCACGGACAGCGAGGCACGTCACCGCATCATTGGCATCGTCGAGAACCTGTATAGGCTTGAAGCTGTTGCTCTTCGTGTCCCACAATCTCACAGTTGTGTCAAACCCGGCACTGACGATAATAGAATCACCTTCTCCTGCAAAGCTTACACAGTTAATACGAGCAGTGTGGCCATGAAGGTTGCCACCAAATCGCTTAGTCGTAACAGCGGTGCTTACATCCCAGAGAAACACGCTGCGATCACCACCAGCCGACACAAAGCGTTCATTATCAGCTGCAACAGCGATACTCAAAACTTCATAACCGTGAGCCGCATAAGTCTGAATTAATCGACCCTGAGGGACGACGCCGTTGTGGCGATCACCTGGAACAGATGTGCTGGGAAATGGGTTGTAGAGGCGGATGGATCGGTCCGCGGAACCGGTGAGGATGTAGGTGCCTGGAGAGGCGGAGTATGCAAGGGCATGGACCGGGCCTTTCAGTGTGTTGGTGTCAGCGTCAGCGCGGGATATGCCTCGAAGTGTTATAAGTTGGGTGGGATGTGGTATGATATGATAGAGACGCCACGCCTAGAGCTAAGAGTAACAAACAGATGGGGAACTGACCATTAGCGCCCAAGAGATGCGCGGATGGATTATCGGGGAACCCCATTTCGAGGTAACATAGATATTGATGGATATTGGATTGTCAAGAAAAGTCTAAGTGAGAGGAAGCTCTGACGTTTCTGCGGCAGATGCATGTTTCCAGGGCATTACCTAATCAGGCTAGCTGCATACCCATCTGCAACGATGCTAATCGGGCTAAATATACGAGACGTATCTTGACTATCTACACTCCCCTCTTCCCATCAGCCGTTACGAAAAAGGTCACTGCAGTGTAACCATAGGATAGGCCACCTTGCAGTAAGCAGATGCGATGCAGAATTCATGATGATGCACATGGAGAACATGTGAGGTTATTTGGGAAAAGAAAGTACCTCATATGCCGAGAGGCAAAGCAAAGCAAAAGCAATTCATGGTACGTGTCATATCAGCTTACCGTAGTTGCCAAGATAGGAAGTTGGTATTAAAAGAGACTTTTTTTGTTGGCTGAGTGTTGTCGTGTTCATTATTAGGATTGGATCAAAGTTAGGCATTAGTTATTACAACCAACAACCAACGTCTTACGATATGGAAATCACATTATGCCGGTCCCAATGTCCCGAAGTAATTTATTCTCCCTTCCAGCTTGACTGTCAAGTCGAGGATACTGTCACTCTAGGCCGCCCTCTCCGCCTTCAGTTCCACCTCTGAGGCCATCAAAGAATCACTTACACAACCCACAACTTCAACGGCCCCCAAAGTTGAAGCCAGGATTCCCTTCCCTTCAGAAGTTCAGTCCATTCTCACCCACATCTCTCGCTAATCCACCAACCAATCCTCTGCCAAGCCTTTATCACAGGTTCCGCGCTCGAGGCGCTATCCTTGTGGGGCAATACCGAGCGCTCGTTTCCAGCACACCAACCTCTGTAGTTACCATGTTTAGCTGTTAAAGGATGGATGATATTACCCTTGCGAGATACGAGATCAGCGTCTCGGAGGCTGTGCCAGTCATGATCCATACCGCTACCACAAACAAATAGTCACTCCTCAATGTGACGAGGAAGACATTCGTGTATGCAGGAGGTGCAAGGGGCTCTTGAAAAGGGACCTTTGACCGTAAACCATGGGAACGACAAATAGGTTTGGGTCTGCTGTACTGTGCCATGAAGGAAGAATAGGTCACAGGAAGATCACGCCGCAGGCTAGACATGGTATCCATGAAACTGCTCTTAGCCCTTGTCGCAAGGGCTCCAAACTACCTTGTCTCAACCTGTAACAGTCATTTGAGGTGAATCAGTTGGGTCACAATCACTTCACAAGGCAAGTAAGTACTCCGAAAATTATCTTGTCTTCAAGTCCAACAAAGCGTCGGACGTCAATTATATTTCAACAGACTTGGCATGGCCCAGATGCCTAATCATCTTGGTGCCTGCCTAGCTCAAGAACGCTCAGCCCACTCGAGATAGTATCTCAGAGGGTAAGACGCCAGAACTCCTTCCTTTATGTGCATAGTGAGATATATCGTACAATGAGAATAAGATAGAAAACAATAAAAGTCCCTCTAACCGGGAACAAACAAGGGACAGACATGACAGTCAATCGACTGCCTGTTATCACATATGCTATGTATATAACTCCAAATGCTCCGATTCTGATGCCAAACACCATGCCTGCAGCGACGTAAATGCAGGACGATGCAAATAATACAAAACAGTAAAAATCAGTGTCGTGTGGCCAGTGTCGTGTGGCCAGTGCCACGCATTCCGAAGCACCCGCTCGCTCAAAGCATTATAGAGTAAATGGTATCCATGTCCTGGGGATACAGCTTCTCCATTGGATTGTTGATTTGCCAACGGAGGACCTTCTCCTCTTCACGTCCTTCAGAACTGTAGAAGACGCGGTAGCCTTCCATAGGGCTGACTGGTTGACTTCCCCGCTCTCGAATGCGATGCAGCATTGCGAGGCGGCCGTCGATAGCTTCTTGTGCATTTCGGACGTTGTCCCAGATGGCAAACATGGCCTGGACGACTCCTTGAACCATGTGCACGTTCTCAATAATATCGCTCAGGTGAGAGAGCCGACCGCTGGCTGTGAATACATCAACAGCTTCGGTCAGAACCATAGCTAGAACTGGTGCTGGGGCACTGAGGACTGTCTGGCCTCCACGGTGAAGTCGCAAGAGTGCCTTAGCCATGTCCAATACTTGTGTTGCGTGTTCATAGCACGTCTGTATATTGTGAGATGCTGTTTGGGGTGAAGAACGTCCTGCTGCCAGAGTGTGGCGGCTGAGCTTGATCATGGCGTGGTTGTAAAGAAGATGCATGGTCAAGAAAGGTCCCATCTCCCCTGCCAACGCGGCAGATTCAAGGTTTGAAGCGGTAAAAGCCAGCCGGGGAGGCAAGGCATTACGCCACTCCTGGATGTGCTTCAGAATCCTTTGGGATGACTCTAAATCCGTTTCCATCACGTTCGCCCGTCGGGCCATTCTGTAAATGCGGCATACGTCGTTGGACCAAATGTGAACCATCTCAACTAGGTACGCCGAAATGCCCAACTCACGATCATGTGTAGTAGTAATGCTCGAGACGTAAGGGTTGAAGACCGGAGCAAATCCGTCCACCTCACGCTCAAAGCTTTGATAATCGGCAGGTAGGCGGGTGTAAACATCTTCGGCGTTTATCATAGCTAGGTGGTCCGGGAAACGGCCATCGAGTCGTTCCAGCATATAAAGCGACCAGAAGGTTCTTCTCCGGGCTTCGCAATATCCTGTCTTGTTCATTCCGAACGGGAATGTGACAAGACCAGCTTCTGTTGATTCCTCAATCTCGACGTTCATCTGTAGGCAAGCTGCTGAGGCAACCGCTGCTGCAATCATTTCACTAGCTTCAGATGAGCGAGAGATCGAGATATAGTAGAGAGCCAATAGTATCCTTGTCTGAACCAACTGAATGCAGTTGGCTGTGGCGAACTTCTGAGCATAGTGCGCAACAGATGCGTATTCGAAAGCGATGGCCTTCGGACCGCCAGACAAGGCAACACCGACAGCAAGAATGCTGTACAAAATCATCAAATCCTCTGGTGTCTTGCGATGCCCCGGATTCATAACCCACGCCTTGAAGACGTTCTCGGGGATGAATCGTACGATCATGGTGCTATCGAGATGAACAAAGAAATGAGAGATGACCGAACGAATAGACTGAGGATCAGACAGGGAGGGGTCAGTTCGCCAAGCTTGGTTGAGCACGTCTTCAGAAATCCGAGGAAGCTCAATTGGAGGAGGTTGAATAGGAACGTGAGGTCTAGGGGCCTCAACAGGCGGCAGTGCATGCGTTGGCTCACCCATCGAAACGTAACTATCATAACCCGAGCGAAGCCTCTTGTGGGAACCCGATTCTGGAGACTGGGGTCGCAGAGTGGTCCGCGGTGACACTGGCGAACTGTTTTCGCTCTCGTTAGGCCTTGTTGTTCCATTCAATGTCCTGACATCATCAAGCTCAGCCGGTGGTGTCGATGGTGATGTGTTGTGTCCTCCTCGAGGCCTAGGGAAATGTTAACAAACCTGACACGAAGCGACCCCTACGGAAGGCAGCACTTACGCATTCTTGAATTTGCACACCCTGCCAAACTTCTCGCACTGAACACAGCGGGGATAGTCGGGGTCGCATTTGATCTTTTTCTCACGACATGTCACACACGCAATCGCAAGTCGTTTTCTTGGTTTACCAGCCTTGGTCACACCCCAGTGGGCGTTTACTGCCTCGCCGTCGATTACCGTCTTGCAATGACTGCCATCGTCGTAGAAATAGCACATTCCCTCTCCTGGTACTTCAGTGGCCCTGACAAACCGAGGCAAGAAATGTGTTCCAGTCCAGATCTTGGGTCCAAGTCCGTCCTTTGAGGACACACCCTCAGTCGCCGTAGTACTCGGTGTTGGTGGTGGGATTGGCGCCCCTTGCGAAGACCCTTGATCGTTGTACGTGGGAATCACACGTTCCTTGGGGCTTGGAAAGTGAAGTAGAAATTGGTCCTGGGGCGGCCGAAATGAACCATCTCGAGATCCTAGAGAGTACTCGGATCGACTCTCCTGATGAACAGACCATCGACCAGATTGCCCTTCAGTAGCTGACTCTTGGCGGGTATGCTCGCCATTGCGGTATCTGGGAGACGTTGAACCAGAGTAAGACCGTGGGAGACCATGGGGTGGCTGTCGGTCTGCTTCAAACTTGTTGTCGTAGGCACGTGGCTGTGATAATGAAGGTGACAAGGTGGGTGGGAAGTAAGATGTTGAATGATGTCTGTCACCGGATGGCGCACGAGTGCGATCTAGGGGAGATGTAGTAGAATAAGAGTTGTTGTGTTCAGAGAGAGGCGAGTGTGCTGGTCGGCCAGCTGGTGGAGGTCCAAAGATACTACTTAGAGAAGGAAGCTGTTGTCGAGGTGCAGCTTGTGTGGTCGACTCTGACCTTGAATGCTCTCCATTCATCTTCTGATCCGCAGGCATTTCTGTTGTCAGAGTCTTGTCATAGTTGTGCATGGATGGTGAGGTAGGCGCTGGCGAGATCCAAGGTCGATCCGCAGATGAGTTAGTAGAATAGGTTGATGCGCCTGGGCTTGTCGACTCTGGTGGAGTATTTGGGAAAACCAAACGAGGACGAGAATCTATGCTAGGTAAGACACCCATTGAGATGACTACTCGATATGGCTCGAGTGGTAGCAAAAGAGCATTTGAGGCTAGAAGAATACTGTCGTAAAGAACTTCGAGGTCGAATAATGCAAACGAGAGCCAAATACTTGGTGGGGGAGGTCAGCAATTATCTATCCCCCTCGGACCGGATACAATTATTACACCAGCGGCGCGGCTCTTTTTGGGGCCAGTGTTGCTTAAGACAGGCCACCGTAAAAGACGCGGTGGTACCCTAATACGGATAGTCCAAGACCAGGAACAAGCTGGTCTAGGAAGGGAAAGGAGGGGATGTACCAATCCTAACTCGACCCAAGCTGTCGGGTTGGGCGTGATGGTTCAAGACTAGGAGAAGTATACCACAGTCGTCGGCCGATTGACCAAGTGTATGAGATTAGAAGACATAAATGTGCAGAAAGAGGCAAGAGAAATAGCCAACTCAAGAAACCCAAAATATTTGGAAAGCGATATAGTCGAGAGAATTGCCAACATCGAGGATTAACTGATTAGCGATGGTCGCCAACCGCTTCGTTAACGACCGAAGCGCCTCCGTATGGCAAAGGGCGTGAGCGTTGACTGCTGGGTGTGGCCTTGGCTCCTTAGATTTGCGACAAGACGGATCAAAGAACGTCCAACGGAGGTGTGCATCCCCGTCCAGTCTCTCAATCCCAGTCCCCAATCCCGCCACGCGAAATGCGAGTCCCGGACCGCCTCATTAGAGGTGTGCCGTTGTCCACACGTGTACGGTGAATATCTGTGGCCTTATTTGCATGGAACATGATGGGCCTGGGCTGGATGACTTGCGGATACTAGCGCAGATGTTGAGCGATCCCAGGCTGCTGGCCATCGACGCCAACGGCATTGCGGGTACAGTACATGACATGGCGTGCGAGCCAACCCAACGGCTCTCTTACACCCCCAGGGCAATGCAGTGCTTGACGATGATCCTATCTGCAGACCCTTGACACCAGGGATGGAGGCATGGATTGCCGGGCACCGGGGGATGGGGCCGGGTGGGTGTGGCACCCCGACTTCTGGGGGTGTGTGGCTGATTGATGGATGACTGACGGCTGATGACTCCCCACGGCCCAGGAT
>PVPY01000748.1:0-13059 GCA_002982035.1 Fusarium algeriense
GGTTGTTGGCTATCACTTTAGGCTGGCTTAACTACTTCCTCTACTTTCCTATGCGACTCTGACTGGGAATTTGATTGCCAAGAATCACAAACACGACATTGAAACCTCAGTAGATCTCGCCTTACAGTAATTCGACCAGCAACGGCTATGACAGGTGTCCGTAACGCTTGCGAGATTTGCAGGTCAGCGCTCCATTCCTGCACACCTTTGGGGGAGGTAGCAATTAACTTGGATGAAAAGAGAGCGCAAAGTTCGATGTGACAGGGCACTGCCAAAGTGCAGGTATGTCTCGTTGCAAAAAACCTCCATCAAGGTGTGATAATGACTATGTAGTCGATGCGAGCGGCTCAATCAACCATGCGGCTACAGCCAGATATCTCAACGTCGCACTCGTAACGAGCAGCCCCAGAAGCTCCAGGCGGGACTGGCTGATACCAACGCCCAGCTTGCTCTCAACACCCCAGTATCCCAATTTCCCGCTAACAATCCAATGGATCTCGATGGCACCAGAAACGCTCTTGGCATGCCTGAAAATAGCTCATTCATGCTCGATGATGATCTCTTCAACTACTCTAATACGGATCTTGACTGGACTAGTCATTTGAGCACCCTTGAGCCACTAGACGATTTCCTTCTCAACAGACTTTCACCTACCCCATTACCCCAAACTAATACAGAAGACGACCTTTCGCCTTACGAATTGAACACATTGCATAATTACTACTTTAACTCGATCTACTTCTCTTTTCCCTTTCTATACAGGGCTCGTTTGGTCGACGAGTCATCGGCAAACAGTCGCGGCCATGCTATAATGGCACTTATCTATGCGGTTGCCCTCGCCGGCTGCGCTCATTCGTCTGCCCAACATGACAAGAAATCCACTTGTTACCGCCTCTCGCGCGATTATGCAGAGCAGTGCGAAAGAGCCGGGCAGCTAAATGATTTGAACCTTTTACAGGCTCTTCTGTTCATTGGTCGGTTTGAGGCTTTAGAAGGGAAGTTGGAAAAAAGCTGGATGACACTGGGGCGGGCTGCCATGCTCTCAAAGCTAATGGGGCTGCCCCATATGGACAAGGCGAGTGATGGAGCTTCAGAAAGTCGGGATGGCTCTGCTGTGAGGCTCCCAGACACAACTGATCAGGTGCACTTGGAGGAGCAAAGACGAACGTTCTGGGCGCTGTACATATTGCAGAGCTACGTCAAGACACGTACTGGCTGGGAGTGTATGCTAGGCGATGCTTCGGTATGTTCAATGGATTTCCTTACGTGTAACATAGCTAACAGCATCTCAGAAGTTTCAGATCAATCTGCCGTCACCCGGTCTGCTGAGCTCTCAACTCCAAGTGCTTAGAATGCCGTTCCTATCGGATATAGGCACCGCGCCGGACGCAACGATCTCTTCTTATGCTGGATGCGTGTTGATGGTTGAACTAGCCCTGGAATGCTTTAGCCACGCAGAAGATTGCGGTTCACATGGTTTCTGGGACGGTTACTGCGTGCTAGTTAAGAAGACGGACGAACTATTTGGAATGCTGAAGGCACACCTTAACGCTACATCGATTCGAGAGGATCCCATTGCTTTCAGCTTGTATCTGAACCTTCGTGCAACAGAAATATTTTCTCACGAGTCTGCCATTATCCGGAGCGAAGAGCAAGGGCTTCCGCCTCTTATGACATCTGAGAGTCAACGTCGTGCGACGGCAGCTGCATTTCAGATATCCAATGCTGTACGACTCAACCTACCGTCTCCGGGGAACGTCGGTAATGATGTTATCACGCTGCAGGCTATTTTCACCGCTTGGCCGCTTACCATGGCCTTGAAGGCTTTCTTTCGTGAGATGATGGACGGCAAGAGCCAGGAGAGTGTGAGCGGGGTTGTGACATCGTCGAGACTGTTATTTGCGGCTTTGGGTCATATTGAGTCGTCTGGCGGACATTGGCATCGCACTGTCACACATGTCGAGAGGAAGCTTCAGGAATGGGAAGAGAATAATAGCTTCAGCTCGTTAGCGTGATGATGTTGAGTGGCGTCTCTCTTACAGGTGCTGCTGGCTTCTATTAATGTCCATGCGGGATGAAAGGCGTTGGCCTTGGAGTTTGGGTCGCTCTGAGAGGATAATCGCTCATATAAGCGACTCTCGCGGAATATTTGTTCCCTGGACTGCAGTTGGGCTCACTGCAGATACGGATCACAACTCGACAATATTACATGAAATGGGATTGTAATTAGCAATATATGACAGACTTAAAGAGATGAGAGGAATCAGACACGACTTTCATAAGGATTAAGCATCTCTATCTTTCGCTAGGGGTCTGCTTCTCCTAGTTTCTTCTCTGTCTACCCGTCCCCCCTTAATATAATATTGAAACTACTTACCCTCAATAACAATTCCCTGGGAAACGCAAATCCGCTCAGAGAATTTGGAGATTGTGAGCGATGGGCTGAGGAGTTGTTGGAAAGCAATGTCCAGCCCCAGCTCCTTGAAGATCCAATTCCAAAGTTCGGCACTAATCATGCTGTCTATGCCATAGCTTGCAATCGACCGCCCAGAGCCTTCATCACTGAACTCTTCTAGGTCGAGAAGACGCACTCTAGCTGGCTTATCGACGAAGCGGCCTCGGACCAAGGAAACAGATAGCGCCTGGAAGTCGGCAGCCTTGACCCATGACAAGATCGAGCCCGCTTCGGTGCCGCCTTTGTTTGTGCCACCAAGCTGCTTCATATTGTGAAGTAGAGTCGAGATACGAGGGTCCACGGCCCTGAAAGCGTCAATGTCATCTTTAACCTCTTTACTTGCTTTGTGGAGCTCGGCAGGATCAAGATCTACAACAAAGTGATCAAAGTTAACATTGCCATCCTGCCGTTGCTGTTACTCTAGTATCGAGACCCCTGAAATGGTACCTGAGACCAACCTTCTTATCCTCGATGACTGTAACGCTTTTGGCGGAGTATGGTCCAAAGAGCGCATCTACCCCCAGCCTCTTTGCCCAGATCAGCCATCCCTTGTCCGAGTATTCTTTCTACGGCACCCCCGAAGAAGACGTTTCCCCGGATGGATTTATTTTCGGGCGAAGAATCTCATATCTAGTTCGAGGACTTTGCGAAAGACCATAATCTGGTGCCGCCTCTGCATCTTGATACTCGAGCTGAAAACGTGAAGAGAGTGCCCGAGTCGGATGGATGGATGCTCGAGATCCAGGACAAAGCATCTTGTTTAGACTAAGCAATTGTGAGCAGAAAAGTGCTAACCAGCGTTTCAAGCACTTTGAAGCGACTAAATCGCCATGGAATGCTGTTGTTGTCCTCTCATTCTTTGACCGCCGTGTCTACCGATATACGCGCGCCATGGTCTGACCAATCGGCGGCCTTCCTCGGTGTGAGCGGACTAGCGCGTATGATGGAGTAGGTCTTCGCCAATCAGAGATCATGTTTTCCTCGGCCGAGACGGCCCCACTGCGTCCGCGTCCGCCCCGTGTCCGTTTATATGTATCTTCCGGGCTGATATAATCTCGCTGCAACCCTTCAAATACTCCCTTTCTTACATGAAATCGAAGCTACCCAAGGTATCCTTCTATACTATCAAAGTACCAAAGTTTACCTGAATCCAACCCAGCATGAGCGATCAAAGTACCGAGAAGCCTGCAAATCCATCCCATCCCAACCCCGGCGATTTCGCTGGTAGCAGGAATGCATTTGTCACTGAAGCCAGCCCACGCAGCATCCACGGATGGAGAGTAAGTGATTATAAAAAATTCCCGGCCATTTGCGTTATCCCGTTGACATTGGATGACTTCGTTCAGTGGGCAGTCGCCTACGCAGCCATGCTCTCTACAACGCTTCTCTTCGCAATCGACAATACTATTGTAGCCAATATTCAACCCAGCATAATCAACGACTTTGGTCATCTTGAGCTACTGTCATGGATTGGTACGGGCTTCGCTCTGGGTACCATGTTCATTCTCTTATGGGGCAAAATCTACGGCGTTTTTAACATCAAATGGATATACATCTTCAATACCTTCTTGTTTGAGATTGGAAGTGCCATATGTGGTGCTGCACCAAACATCGAGACTCTTATTATCGGTCGTGTTATCGCTGGTATTGGTGGCTCTGGCATGTATTCTGGTACTTTGACCTATGTCTCTGTCCTTACCAGCCAACAAGAGAAGCCAGCTTACCTTGCCGGGAGTACTGTCGTATGGGGTATTGGCAGTGTTCTTGGTCCTGTTGTAAGTTTTTCTTCTTATTTTATCTTTGGATATAGACTAATCATTATTTACAGGTTGGTGGTGCATTTGCAACTAGCAGCGCGACCTGGAGATGGGTAAGCTCTTGACCTTGTTCGTTCATCTGGCAGTTGCTTACTGTAACCCTAGGGATTTTACATTAACTTACCCATCGGGGCTATATTTGCTCCAGCATACTTCCTTCTCTTCCCCAATGCTGATCCCAACCCGACCAAGACCCTTTCAGAGAAGCTCCGCTCGGTCGATTGGGTGAATGCTGTCGTATTCTTGGCAGGATCTGCTTGCCTGACAGTCGCCCTCACCTTTGGCGGTGTAGTCTACTCCTTTTATTCAGCGACTATCATCGCACTATGGACTGTCACAGGCGTTCTATTAGCGGCCTTTATCATCTTGCTTAGACTCCATCCTTTAGTCTCGATGGAGAACCGCCTATATCCACTGCATTTCTTCAAGCAATGGACTCTGGTCAATATGCAGCTCCAGGTTTTCCTATCTTCAGGCGTCATTCTAGTAAGCTACTTGATGTTGATCCCAAAGAGGTATCTAACAGCCTCCAGGCAATGACATACTACGTCCCGTTGTACTTTCAGTTCATCAAGGTACGAAGCTCTAACTAGACTTCCCATGCTTTTACTGACACTCTCAGGGTGACGGGGCTCTTGAAGCCGGCATCCGTTTGCTTCCATTAATCATGTTCATGGTTGCTTTCTCGATGTTGAATGGTTTCCTAATGCCCAAGTACGGACTTATACCCGTTTGGTACATCGGCGGTAGTGCTTTTGCTCTTATTGGTAGCGCACTAATGTGTAAGTTGTTCACAATTTCCATAGTCAGTTTTAACTTCATATAGATACTATTGATGATACCACATCCAACGGCAAGATATACGGCTATAACATACTCGTCGGAGCCGGAGTCGGATGCTACATCGTTGCGGGATTTGCCATCATGCAGTCTCTAGTTCCTAGCCATGAGATTGCCAATGCAGTTGGTGCTATGACGATATGTAAGTTGACTTATCTTCCTGTTCTTTAACCTTATCTCATATTCCCATCACCTGCAGCCCAGGACCTTGGGATGGTACTCTTCCTTGCCATCAGCGGCAGCCTCTTTCACAATGTCGCCGTGGATAAAGTGGGCAAAGCCTTGCCGACAGCCTCCGATACTGAGATTGGCAACCTGATTTCTGGCACAAGTAGCGCTGTGCTTAAAGCCCTTTCTGAAGATGAGAAGGCTTTGGTTATCCCGGAGATTGCAAGTGCTATGAAGAACATTTGGGCTTTCTTTATGGCTGCCGCCGCCCTTAGCTTTGTGTGCTCTTGGTCATTAGTTGTAGGTTCCTTAGCCTATAAGACCCAGGAGGAATTTTCTGACGTGTAGTAGACAACTAATTTCGATGGAGAAAAGTAAAATGCTACCCTGGTAGCCTGAGGGGCTGTGAGGTCTGAACTTGGAGTGCATGCCAAGGCAATGGAGGTAGTGAGATTGACTCGAGTACCAGTCAGAGATGTGTTGACCGTTTTCTTTTTGAGGCTAATTACTCTACTATGGGAAAGCCAGTTTGTATTAAATTAAGCACGTATCTTCCGTATTCTGTCTAAGTAGGAATGCTTTACAATAGGGCTTCACCTTTTTATGTCAGTACTATGTATCCAAGTCAATATTCTCCAAGATCATTGACAATTGCTGACATATCCTCTCACGAGCAAATTCCCGGTCACCATCTTCGTCAATATGCTGTAATAGTCGCCCCGGTACAACACAGTGATACTTGTTGTCTTCTGCTCCTTTAGCCATGTGACTAAAGACAGCCGACATTCCATCCATGCTACTCAGATTCTCAACGCACCTGATCCGATGCGTATATTTCTTTTGACGAGAAAAGTCAATGAGCCGCCCAGCAAGACCAGCGGCAATAGACGTCGCAACAGAGGTACCCGTCACTCGTTCTTCAGTTGGTGGGATCGATACTCCTTCGCCCAAGATGGCAAAGTTCTTAGTCTTGGTAGTCTGAGGCGCTGGATTGATCGACGAAGAAACTTTGGCTCTGCCGTCAGTACAGTAGACGCAGATTACGTCTTGCATCCGAGCCGGAAAAGTGACTTGTCGAATGTTGCCATAGTTAGAAGCTGCAGCAAATACCAAGACACCATCACTTGTAGCTTTCTTGATAGCTTTACGCATTGGGAAATGGTCTCGTTCAAAGCCTGATGCGATGCTGATAATGTCGACTTTCCAGACTCTTTGCGCGTGCTCTATGGCCTGGAATGTTGTTAGCCTGCACTGTTTTCCGTCTTGAGGTAGACTCTTTCACCTTTAGCATAAGATCTTGAGTGTCATCATTTGCTTGGTTGCCCTCAAACACCCTAGCAACGTACACTTCTGCTTCGGCGTAGGCTCTGAAGATCAACTTTACAGAATTAGTGCCGTGGCCGGTGTAGTCTTGTCTCACTGTGTTTTCGTCGTCCACAAAGTCTTTGTAGCCAGAAATATGCGCGGCATATGGGTCGCTTCCGTCGATTCCCGTATCTATAACAGCTATACGAACGCGACGGTAGGTGTCATCTACCTCGTTCGGCATGTTGTAGAGAATACTGTTTAGCTTGTCTAGTTCATCAAACCAGTCTTCTGCCGACGCTTGGCTGATGCTATTCTCATTAGTTGAGATCGGACAACATACAAATGTGCCACTTACCAACTTGCCACAGAACCATTCGCATAGGCTGTTCTGGTAGGAAGCTCTTTCTTGACTTCTGTCGGCACTCTTCGACAATTACGAATCAGTTGCCTATCGTTGTCCGAGTTTTCTCATTACTCACTTTAAGGCAGGTAATGTATCCTGCTTATATACGAACCCCTCTGCCAAACCTGGGTTTCTGCTCATCCTGAGTGTCTTAGATGGTGACATTTGAATAGTCGGGCGTAGTTCAATTTGGTCCGGTTGACCGTAGAGACCAATCAGAGTATAAAGATGATCCACTACGTGCTCTTGTAAAACCTTGCGTAGCTCATCAACATTATGACGATACTTCATAAACTTGCCTGGCCGTAAACAATCCCCAATGACAGTCTTTAACAAGGGAAAGGTATCCTCTAACCTATCAGGGTCGTCGTAAAGCTCAAGGGCAACGTGCAAATCGGCATCAGCATTGAGCTCCCCATCCGTCAAGTTTTGAGGAGTGAAGTGATCCTGGATCACCGTTCCGAGCTCAATCTCGAGCAGTAAGATACCAAGAGCTTTGACCATGGGGAACTTGTGTGGTCGGAACACCGAGTCGTCCTCATGTATATTGCTGTCGAAATTCGCTGATATGAATGGTTCGTTGAGGTAGATACCTGCGTTGCCATCTTTCTGACGGTGCTCATACATAAAGTATATGGTCTCTGTCGTCCATTCCCTTCCCATCCATTCTGTGTCGTAGAATTGCCAGATAGACTTTAAAATCAGATAAGATAGGAGATACTTCATTTTCTTCGACATCTTGTGATTTCTCAAGATGGTGTGAAGGGACACGGATGGACAATCTGGCATCCACTTCTTTGCACCTTCACACCATTCAACAAAGTAGAGTTGTCGGTCTGATACCATTAGGGATAGTTGATACTGGTCCTTCGTACTGATTCTGTCGCAGAAGTTTGTCACATGGACTGGTTCGCCCAGCGTCTGAACGACGTCTGACTTTTCGGTACTTTCGAATCTCGCTTTCCTAGTTGTATCACGATATAAGCCTAGTTGTTAGATGCGCACAATAGACAAATACCTTCTATTTACTCTTACTCGTGTTTCCCTCCATCGAAAAGAATCGCTTTGAGCTTCCTGATGTGGATGCGCGAGAAACATCAGATCAAAAGCTGGTAACTCAGTTTCAGGCTTACTCTCAAATGCCAATCGAAGTTTGCCAGATATCGCTTTCTTGTTATTCCCTGTTGCGCAGTAAATGTAGTCTGCAAGGACCCTGTGTAGCTTCCTTATAGAACCGGTGCAATCATCACCTACCCAGATCTCATCCTTCGTCTTGGGGTTTGCAAGCTCTTCGACAGAGACTGGAGTTTTGTCGAAGCCTTCAAGGACCCTGAGTAAACCCCTCTGTCTTTTGATTGCTTCAGGACTTCGGCTCAGGCCTAGTTTACGGATGGCTTCAACAGCATTCTTCCGATTGTCCTGCTGCAGTTGGCACAGCCCAGGAAATCGGTCTGTTAGTTTGTCGAGATTCGCCTTGATTCTTGGAGGGCACCTCCCGCTATCGAGGGTGCTTGATTTTGGCTGCGCCTTGGGTTGAGTGATGTTCCGTATGTTGTTTCATCTAGAGAGTCCTTACCTTGCAAAGCCTTTCAAGGTTGCTTAGTAGCTTTAACAGACGCGCATCAAACTTTGGATCAGTCACAACTTGACCACGTAGTTGCTGATTAATTATGGACAGACTGGCTGCCAGCGCCGAACAGAATTGATGATTACCGCCAGCCCCTACGCCTTGGGCTATCGAAGCGAGGCGTTCTGTAACACCGATAGCAAGGTCGATAGTGGTTTCTACAGCTTCATTCATGTCTGCATAATTCCTTAGCGATAGAAGGGAGGGTACTGGTGCACCGGAGATGTAACGAAAATGATTCAGCTCTCGAATTGGGTTGAGAATGTCCACCCCTGTCATCACAAGACCCTCGTGCAGACATGTAAATAGCCAATATACTAGAAGCATATCCTGCTAACGGGGCGGCATAAGACAGAATTTTGGAAGCAGCGCAATTAATAACGGAACATCCTTCTCGACCTTACATTCGTTGGACGACAGTACTGTCGTTGCTTCTGGGCTACCTGACCTCTATGCCACTATCTATATCACTAGAACTCCCTCATCACCGCTACCAAACCCGACACGTAATAGCTCGCCATGATCGGGATCATCTTCCGATAAGACTTTCTCAATAGTCGCGGCCATTTCCCTTTTCTCAAGGCGGAATGTTGCTCCCTTCGAAAACGGCTTTTGTGTCCATCCTTTGTCAAAAAGTCCTTTCGTGATTTTGCATAATCTTACTGCCCATATAAAGTCATTTTCATATTGAGCTGTTGTAGCAGTTGAGGTGCTTCTTGATGCACCGCCATCGAAATTGGCTTCCGCAATGCTGCTGATCCCTCTTTGATCGATTAGACTTCTATTCTGGAACGATACGGTCATACTAACATTCCTGGGCCCCCATTTAATTGCCTCTCTCGTCCATGAGATAGTTTCAGTGATGATTTACCGCGAGCGATCTTCAGGCCGGTTACCATATAGACAGACCATGACGGGCCAAGTTTGTTTTGCTGGATATATTCAGCAACTGTGCCACTGGCAAGAGAGCGCGTGATGTAGTTCCTTGAAGGTTGCACAACCATTGTTTCGAGCTCATCGATCTGCCAGTGGCTAGCAACAGTCCTTTTCAAAGCAAAGCCCAAGGACACTTTTGCGGTACCTCCTACTGCTGCAACAACGGGCGCTTCAATGTTCGAGGATAGGCTGAACCCTGATTCTTTGCTTGACTCCAATTCAAAGTTGCTGGTACCTGTGCGGTATATCGGCATATCAAGTGAGAATGGCTCTGGGCCGCTGAGGTTAATCACCTCATCAAGGTGTTTGAGGTCCTTGATGAAGTGACCAATGCAGAGGGCACCGATCTGTCTCGTCATGCCATTCTCACTTTCTTCTGTAGGGGGTATATAATGTGTCTGGGGGAGAACGAACCAGCACTTCTCCATGGCGCCTCAGTTTAATCTGCCCAGTTTTGTACCGAGTTAAATAATCAGATCAAGTGAAACAATGTCAACTTCCATCACTTCTTGTAGTAAGACGTGTTCGAATATACCGTTTATAAGGATGAGGGGTTGCGTGGCAGGGTTGAAAATATCCTACTGACACAATTGGTTGACAGATAAGGAAACATTGCTTTTTTGGCTGCCTAATATTAACCAGGCGCCCAGCCACAATCAAGCTTTCCAGCAAAAGCTGCTTTCGTCACCATCAAAGATGGATAGTGATGATAACCAGATATATCACCTTGCTGAGCAGTGCTCTTCGATTCTTAAGACTATGTCACATCATCCGAGATTTGTTAACGACGACTGGCTTGAAGATCGTGCTGCTGACTTTGCATGGTGGTCGCATAGTCTCAAGGCACAAAAAACCGGCCGCAGCTCTCTGGATTATCGGTTACGCAGTAGGGCTGACGTCAAAAAAATTATAACAAACCTTCTGGAAAGCTTGATATTTACCTTGGAAGAATATTTGCAAAGTGGTAAACGATGGCTGCTTTTACGAGCGATTAGGACTAACTTGTGTAGGGACAGATTATAGTATCGACATTGTACCTGACAGCGAGTTTATCCTACCAACGACTTCAAGTGACAAATCTATCGCATCTAATGACCTTGGAAGCGATTCTTCGTGGTCAGAATTCTCTGAACAGGGCCAATCGACGAGAGGAGAGCCATCCCCAGAAAGGACAAACGAAACCGATGACACCAAGCCCCGATTTTATATCAAAACTTACATCGGCCTTCTTACCAAGTTGTCGATCGCTATCAGAAAGTCTAGTGCATCTGTGAACTACGCCAAAGCAGACAACTACTTGAAGAATCACTACGACGATGAGGAATATGAACAGTTGAGAAAGCATCTGCTGTTCGTGACCCTCCTTGGGGTATACGAGCATAGTTTCCTCCAAGAGATCAATCGTCGGGTATCAAAAGGAGACATTTCCGAGGGATTGGAAGTGGTTCTCCGCTCATGGATCACCGACCCATGTCGCCTAACAAGTAGTCAACGGCGATTCATAGAGATGAACGTTACGAGACGAAACAGGATTGTCTATGAGACCGAAAGGTCTGGCAAAAGACGTTTGAGGAGAGTACCAACTTCCACGAGACTTGCCTTGGGCCCTGATCCGTTACAAGCCGAAACTCAGTTACATGTCGCAGGGGAAGACGCAGATATCTTCATAAAAAAGTCTACAAAAACTCCAGCACGCAGTCAAGCGCCTTCTAAGCAAAGTGGATCAGCAAAAACATTCACAGCTACCGAACTTGGCTCCCAATTTGTCATACCTCCATTATCGCCTATGGATCCACTCGAACCAAGGAAAGCATCATCTGTTATGACCAAGATGACACGAACCGGTGCGCATCAGGATTATCCGGCTTGCCCCGCAAAGAAAGGCAACTTTCAATGCCCTTACTGTGCTCAGCTATTATCTGAAGAATACCTTGTGAAATCTAGATGGCGGTACGAAGCTACCCACATCCCTCAACATTCGACACTTGCTTATAGTTCATAGAGGTCATGTTGCTCAAGATCTTGGCCCATATTCGTGTATTTATGACGAATGCCCAAGCTCACACGAGTTCTACGCAACGAAAGACCAATGGATTCAACACATAACAGCACAGCACAGTATTGAACGCTGGGTTTGCGACGAGTGCACGTTTCGGGAGGACCTAGAAGAAGAGCCAACTTTCGACAGCGAGCAAAGCTGGGAGCAACACATGTACTCTTCACACAAAAGAGAGTGCGGACAACTCAACCTTTTGTCAAGTATCAGCAAGAGAAAGGTTCCTCAGCCAGCGAAGTGCCCTCTTTGCACTCGCCCAACTGGCTACATGAGACCTGATCAAGATGACCACATTGCTGATCACCTACATTCCTGGGCTCTAAGAGCCCTTCCATGGGAATCCAACGCCGAAAATCAAGATACTAATTATGATGCTATTGCAGGCTCCAGTAATGATTTAGCCAGAATGTCTGACCTGTCGAGCCTTTCTAACAACCCGAAAGTCGACAACGACATGAGACTGGGGAGATTCGTTCGTCCGCCAGAGAAATATCGCAGCGGAGCTCCTGAGTACCTAGTAGATTGGGACTCTTATCCTGATAATACTGAAGAGTACAAATATGCTCTGGAGGTTGTCAACGCCCTTCCAAGTCCACCCTCGCTACCCGGCTTTTTGAGTAAGCCGATCCTTAATACATATCCCTCCATTTTAGACGACAAGAGTGTTCTCAACATGCCAAATCACGCGGTTCTAAACCACATTGCGACGAGTAGCATAAAGGATGACGTGCTCAGTGTTTCAACTACTACTCGATATAGAGAAAAAGTAAAGTACATGTTACATAGCTTAGTATTTGGAGAGCTAATCGACTGTGCAGTACGTGACGACAATTTGGTATCAACCTTCTTCCAATCAGGAGATAATAGAGGATGAGGCTCAAGAGTCTATTAGTGCCGCAAATAGCTAGATGAGCTGCTAGACAGTATATAACTCTGGTACAGCCTTATCAATCTCTACGAGATACATCGAGGCAACGGCCCAAAAGTAACACCTATTTCTGTACACTTTTCAGGGACCATAAACACTTGCTTGTATCTAATATAAATAAGGCACAAAACAGGCTTCATAAGTTATAATTGATATTTGGTGAAGATAGTATTTCGGTCACGGGTCTCAGCTGCGAATAACATATCTGTGGCATAAATTCAATACCACCAGGTGCTGCTTTCAAAATCGACCAACCTATACCAACGGGACGAAAGGTCAGCGGTCGTACCCAGGGTCTATGCCGTGCGGACCGGACAATAGGCGAGAACGAGGTGTCCGTTACCCCGCAATAGCCCAGCCGTCTTGAGTCATCACCTGTAATGTGACTGCCGGGCTGATCTGACATAGTCAGGCCATTTTCCCGTCATTTCAACCTCCAACAAATCCAAGATAGTTAAGCGCTCGGCATTCCAACTCAGCAAACCTACCGCCATGGCAACCGTTACTCGCTTCAGACTTGT
>PVPY01000749.1:0-15353 GCA_002982035.1 Fusarium algeriense
ATACGCCCACACGAACTCAGTACCCTTCAGCCAATGGGCCAGCCGCCGTACATCCTATTCGAACGTGATGGTTGTCCTCAACTGTGCCAATGTTCAATAGACACAAAAGACTTGGTTGCAACGTATCGTTTATTTTATCAATTTGGTTTTAATAACTGAGAAATGATGAAAACAAAACTCAGTTTTCTGTTAGAGTCCCGATTGAAATCAATAATGTTGCGATGGTTTCGCTTCGCCACAAGCCAAAAGAGATGTGTTATGCAGTCAGCTGAAGTAATTACGAATGTGAGAGCACGAAAGCAATCAGATCATGGTGAACAGAGAAATCATGGACGCTAATATCCGCAAATTATTGGCTTGCGTCAAGGCACAAAGATTGCTATGATAGCCTAAAGGGAGCCATATGGGTTACACAAACAAATTCCGAGCCGCCACCTGCACCAATTGCACGTCGACTTGACGTCAGAGAAACGATATCATTGGCCAGGCACAGTTTCAACCTCCAGACGAGACAACAGTCTGCGGAAACAACATTCAGCCGGACCAAACTTGCGCCTTTGATGTTAAAGCAGCCCAAGCAGGCTGAGCAATCCACGACACCAACTTGAGCTCACCGATCATTGCAAAGTGCAGTGTTGGGAGTCAGTTGATTATCAGCAGAAGGCCTCAAAATTATTGCTAAGATGAACTACATAAAGAGATTGGGGGGCTGTAGCTCGCCTTGGAGTAAAGGTCTGAGGCTACTGATCTAACCACCTTATTCTTCGTTCTAATCCCCCTTATACCTCTAAAGAAGTCCAATTAAAGAGCAAATAGTTTTGTTACTCTGGATATGGGTGGTGACTCGACCAACGGACCGCAGGAGATTCCTCAGATCCAAGTTAACGGCTTCTCCTTCGAGACTCAAGGGTCCCAGACCTACTGTAATGAGGGAAACATGGGATTTGTACCAACACCTTCAGAAAGCGATACAAACACTCCAGAAACATTAAATGCTGAATTGGACAGAAAAAAGGTGCGGCACATTGGGGGTACTTGCTACTTCTGGCCCTATCCTTTGCTGGAAAGCATCTTATCACACGAAGCTATTATTCGGCACATGCGGTCGGCCAAAATGAGCCGGAAAGATGCAGAAATGTGCGCCAAAAAGATTCTGGATGACAAAGAGTGTCGATATCTTCGTGTCTTTGCTATTCTTGTTTACGCTGAGCGCCCTAAAGATATTCAGATCTTCATTGGGGCGAATCTGAGCGATGATAAGTTTCCTCTCGTGGAGGGCACGGAGCACCATCAAAGAGCCCAAGATACCATGACTACATTGGGGTGGTCAATAATGGAGAAAGACTGCTTCAATACTAATCAAACGCGTGTATCAGTCAAGTTCTTCGCTCTTGGCGAGAAGGGTCAAGCTAAACACTACGACATCCCAAACACTCAGTTGCTCCCATGGGTTCTGTGCAACAAAGGTGAACCGGGATACGAAGAGACAAAGAAGTCAGGAGGTTTTGGTGATGTGGCAAAATTCAAGATTGACCCCAATTCCCATAACTTCTCTCAACTACTGGACAAGGCAAGTTTTTATCCACTCTTAGTAGTTGCATGGACATCTAACACATCTCTTCATAGGTCGGCCTGTACAGTGAGGTTGTGGCCGTCAAGTCTTTGAAGAAGTCACTTGAGGAAATGGATCCTCGCAGAAAGGAGTTTGAGATGCTTACACGATTCAATGGCCTGAACCACCCAAGCATCATCACGTTGTTGGCAACATATAGCCTCAACGGCCATTATCACTTCATCTTCCCTGCTGCGGAGTACGACCTTAAAGTGTACTGGGAATTCCGTGACGGACCCCTATTCAAACCTGCTTTTGCCGACGGAGACGACCTGCTCTGGCTCTCTGCACAGATTCGAGATCTCTTTGCGGCCATGGTCCACATCCATGAGGGTAAAATGATGTCCCTCGATACGGAAACGAAATTTGGTAGACACGGTGACCTGAAACCAGAGAACATTCTGTGGTTCAAATCACCGAAATGCGATCGCGGTCTCTTTGTCATCACCGACCTTGGTATTGCAGATGCCCACCGAGACCAAAGTAAATCCAACATCCCTGGCGCCGAATTACCCGTTACCCCTGGATATCGACCACCGGAGTGTGATATCCGCGATGGAAAAATATCCAGAGATTTCGACGTGTGGACCATGGGATGCGTTCTGCTTGAAATGTCTTGTTGGCTTCTCGGCGGAAATAAAACCATAAAAGATTTCAAGCAGGCCCGCACTTCTCCTTATATCACGGCAATTAACACAGATATATTCTTTGACATCATACGTCTGGGTCCTGGAGAGGGTTATAGAGTTGAAGTCAAGAAATCGGTTACAGAGGTAAATCTCGGGTCTTTGCTTTGATTGGAAACCCTACTGACCATATTCATAGATGATTGGCTCACTGCATGACATGGCGGGTTGCAGTGCCTATGTTCATGATCTTTTGCATTTGATACACAAGGGTCTGCTGATCATTGACAAGAAGAAGAGGAAAAGCATGGTTGAGCTCTTAAAGAAGGTTCAGGAGATGCATGACAAGGTTAAAATTGACATGGATTACATCAAAGCACCCAAGCCAGAAAAAATGCCCTTGGAGGCCGAGTCAATGACTGGAGTGTATCTCAGCGACAATCTAGAAGGCATGCTCGTGCACCAAAAAGAGCAGAGAGAGAAGCTTAAGAAGCCGGGGTAGTATTAGGAACACTATGAGAGAAGCCTGCATGGCAGGCGTCGGCCAGCGATCGTGGGAAGTGAAGCTATATTGGAATATAGTTAGAGGGCATTCCACTTGATACTAGACAGTGCTTGCTATTGAATCAGTCTGAGCGGTAACTATCAGGGCCTTTATTGTCGCCAATAAGGTCATCATTGCAACCAAGGCCCTAACTATGCCCATTTATGATTCCGCGTAGTGCTCTATGTTCACCTGCTCTTTGAGCATTTGCAGTTCATTCTAAGTAGTAAATTAGAAAAGTTGCTCTAACACGTGATAATGACTTACCTCTGCCAGCCCCCGGGGCATTTTAATCACGAACTGTCCTCTTTGCCACTAACTATGTTAAAGGAGAATTCTTTCACTCAATATTGTAACTTACATCCACTTCTGCGTCTCCATTCGGGAAGACAGCCCCGAAGAAGCCCTCTAGAGACTCTCGATCCAGATACCGAGCTTGGATGAGCACGGTTTTCGGAGCCTGCCGGGATTTCTGAGATTTACTGCGGGCCATGGTGGCTGTGTAAAGACAATGATAGTTGCAACTATCGGATGATCTGTGCTACAGCGAATGCCAAAGAAATCGCGCACGACCGTGGCGAGTTTGAAAAAAACAGTATTTTCAAGGAATTGCAGGCTGCCAGTCTATATAAGCAAGTTACTCATGACAAAATTTACGTGGCTATGTTGTTGCCACTGCATCTCCAGGCTGAGTACACACCATCCTTGCTTCCAGGCTGTGTGCATTGCATAAATGGCTGATAAAAATGACAAGTGAGAAAAAGGCGAAGAGGGGGCCTCGTTTAAAAGGGCCAGTCGCCCCGTAGCTTAGGCAGTACAGCCTGCAGCTGTGTTCTTACTCGTGTAGCCTGAAACCTCGGAGCCTGATTCTCTTTTCGGCTGTTCACGCCACTCGAGGCGAAACACAAGGCCGAAAAAACAAGTGCTTCTGTAGTCTTAAAGCCCTAGAGCCCTTCGAAATAATTGAGAGGTCGACTAGATTCTCAACTTGTAGAGCATACACAATGGATTGGCCCCAAGATAACACTGGCATAGGCGAGAATGGTTTCGATCGGGTTTTCAAGTATTTCCCACGCGAAACTAATGTTATCACCATGCTTGACAAGAACGAAGTAAGCCGATTTTCACTCAATTACAGCAAGATATATCTGACGTGGGACCAGTATAAAGCAAAAGTTGCGACAATAGAATCAGATGCCCATTGGCATGGCTTCTGCAAAGTGAGTATTCCGAGCTTATGCGGCCGTCAGTACTTGGCTAATCATTTTCATTGTACAGGAGCTTCCAGCCCCCAATAGCGGTGAGTCTGGACTAGTAGTTCTGTATGCTTTGCAATGCTCAATATTGCCCCTTTAGCTAATTTCTTTAAGGCTGGCCAGACGTGAAGGAGAACCCACAATGAAAGCGACCGAGTGTTGTTCGCTAAATTGCATGCGCGAGCGCATAAGCGAGAAAATTATGTCGCCTGATGAGATAAATAGAGCAACCACCTTCGCAGCACTGTCAGAGAATTCTCAGGTAAGAGAGAAAGGAGGGAGGGTTAAGTCGAAACCCAAGCAACGTGGAGTTCGTACTCTGCCTTTCTCAGAAGAAGCATTTCGCTGCATCACGAAATACTTTTACACGCATGGTTCTATATCAAAGGTCATTAGCAGGTCAGATGTTCCCTTATTTGCTCGTCATCAGACCATTATGGAAGAACCTGCTATCGGTAAGTTGAGACTCGGCCCTTAGACCAATTGTGACAGGAAACTAACAGCAACGCCAGTCTATAATTTCCGGACGTCAAATGCGTGGGGGGATGATCTAGCCATGTCGGCAACATTCTTCCCAAATGTAAATCTAACATTCGTTATCGTTTATGGCGTTTCTTTATCGGTTGAAAGAGATATCATCTCCTGGCTTAGCCTTGTTCAAAAAACTCAGATACATCCTTTGGTAGTTCCGGCTATGCTCGCTGAAGTTGAAAGATCGCGGCACGACAAATTGGTCAAGGCACAAATGATCAAACTTGAACTATGGATATTGGAATCCCGCTTTAACCCTGATGACATTGAGAAACCCTTAAGTGTGGACTTGGATAAACAGAATGATGAGAAACGGTCGGCGTGGCTGAACACGACCTATTTGAAGAACGGCTTAATATCTTGGAGTAACCAATTAGGCAAGATGGTTCGTCACATACAAGAGCTTGAGGATATTCTTTCACTGAAAGCGGATGAAAGCCGCCTCACTAACAAAAATCCTACTGAAAGCAATCAAGACCCTGATCCAGGGGGGATCACGGAGGATTCTGCCATTGAAGGCTGTTGCACACCTTTATCAGAATGGGATTTTATGGATCCCAATGTCGATCTACCATATTATGAACATTCAATAGCGGTTCGGAAGGGCAGTCCAACGGCAAAGGATATTAGCACCATGGAAGAAAGGTACTATGGAGATCCAATGGGTCAGCTGGCACAACAAGACGCTACTCGGAACGACAAGCAAGAAGGAGAGGAGTTTATAAGAGGTGGAAACGGCAGAGAAATATGTGCTAACGTTCACCACGGGGAGAAAGCACGATTCGTTGCTAGCGAATGCAGAAAGCAGTCAAAAAGGCAAGTCGATGCAAAGGTATCTCTAAGTGAAGAGGAAAGTTCAAAAAGAACTAAAGATAAGCTCTTCGACCCTAAAATAACACTGGGGAGCAAAATCAGAGAACGCCTTCAAGCGATACAGGAGGAATATGAAGACTGGGTCAGGGAGTGTGATATGCGAGTTGAGGGCATGGCTATTGCAGCTCGATGGGTAAGAACAATACTATAGGCCTGTTTAGGGACGGTTTCTGACTTATAGCAGACACAAGGTGAAACAAATGTCGAGATTGCGCTTTCAACACGGCAGGACTCGAGATATATGAGATCTATCGCAGTCATCACTATGGTGTTTCTGCCAGGAACATGGTTGGCGGTAAATTCAAGCAAATTTAGTGGGTGACGAATATTTGACTGACCTGAAAACCTAGGGCGTGTTTAGTATGACCTTCTTTCAGTGGAGTTCTGACAGTGGCGGTCCTAGCGTCTCAGGATATGTCTGGATATATGCGGCAGTTACCTTGGCTCTCACGGCTGTAACGGTCGGCTGTTGGTACTATGTGACTGTCTATCGTCCTCGACAATTAGCAAAGATGTTCTATAAGGAAGAGTGATTTTGATGTGATGAGTTGTCAAATATGACACTAGCAACAGGATAGCCGGGGATGCTAAGAGTGGGTTGAAGGAACAAAATCAGACATTAAAAACCCTTTGGTACAAAAGGATCATGTTTCATAGTCCCAATCCAAGCTGGGACGGTAAGTTTGCCCGAATTTGGATTTCTCTTTGGTTACTTTCTTTTGGGGGTGGTTCCTCTGCTTGAAAAGCTTTCTTTAATCTCTCCAAATATAGAGCTATCAGACCTTGAATAAATGTTTCATTTTCTAGAAGTACATATTGGGATGTTTCTGTTCCATCTCCTTAGCCTTGCTCCCACCAGACTCCACCTGCGTTTGACTATTATTTCCTGGCGTAACAACGTCTTCGGCTTCCGGCAACATTATCCCCTCTTCTGGTACACCTTCAACATAATCAGGGAACTCCACAGGCTCTGTCTCAGGCGGCGAAGCATTGGTTGATGTTTCACGCTGATCTACTTCCATCGAAGCGTCATGCTGCTGGGCTGGGGAGACGGCTTGGTCAGACCTATTTCGGTACCATGTTCTTATATCGTCCGTTGTCTTTAGTGGGAGGTTATTCCACTCTCTTATACGGTCATCCTTCCGTGGTGATGAGGGCTTGAGTGAGATGTGACTGTTGTTAGGGTCATCAATAGACTGGATGAGCCGAAAGAGAGCCTCTTCTGTCTCTACAAGACGGGCTTCTAATCTTGTGATGAACCCAATTGGGAGACCTCTTATAGTTGGGTTAGTAAGGATACTGGCACGAATGAGATTGGCATTTGTACCTCTTGTTCTGCTCGGGGTAGTGGCAGTTAGTAGGATCGTTGATGCATTGCAGACAATGCGGCCTAAATAAAGACTATTAAAACTACCATCACTTAACAGATATGGAAACAGACTGACAATTTTCGGTCACACTAACAGACTTGGTCAATCTCTTGGTTTCTGTAGCCGGGGATGGTCTCACCTTGCGTTTCCTCTGCCGACAATGGCTGCAAGCTATAGGGTTCAACTGCCTCTCAGCCTCTTGCTCAACCGTCGACTCATTATTTGCCATACGAAAAAAAAAGTATCTACAAGGACTTATCCTTGTAAAGCATCTGTATCAATCGTTACCCAGAGCCAAAGATCGCTCCACAAGGCAATGACTTGTCCAACCCCCCCGCCTCGGTCTTTTCTTTGTCCGGCGCGGCACTAACACTTTTGCAGCTTCAGCTTCGACCTCAGCTTACTCCCTCCAATCTTGGCATTCCCCAAAATTCCCAGCCTCATATTGAGAATGTAACTGCCATCATGTCTTCTCACCATTCGCCATATGATAACGTCGAGACAGCTTCTCACTCAACCCTAGGCCATACAGAACCTCAAGGCCAAAAGCGGAAACACTCGACTTCACAACCTGGACGTGAATATGGATTGATGCGTGATACAGGTGAACACGATGCCGCTCGTTTTGTGGGAAGTGGTAGTGGAATTCACTATATTCGTGCTGTTCATCTACGACTTGCCAAGCGATCTGCATCAAGAACTACAGAATTTGGGTCGTCAACTATAAATACGCTTATTCCCGGTGAAGATGATCAACTTCGTCAGGATGCCTCTACAAGAAGAAATCGAGAGCAATTTCTCTGGAAAGACAGCGAAGTCTGTGATGAGTCAGAGGAAAGCCCGAGTTTTGAGGATTTTGTGGAGTGGTCGAAGAGCTATTTCGAAGCATGGCATCCTGTTCTTCCATTCCTTCATGGGCCTGAAGTTCTCGGACTATTTGAAGAGGTTTCCAAGACTGGGATCTCATCGCTTAACTCTATTGATAGAGTTATCCTCAAGTCTGTTCTCTCTATTTCTTTGGCAGATAGTCGACAGGCTAGGGCATTTCAAAAGCCGATTCCGAAAATATTTCTATTCAACAGCGTGGACGATGCATTGGCGAGTTCGCAATTTGCTTTGAGCCAACCTGCGTCGATCCGATCAACGCAGGCGGCTTTGGCTATTCAGTTGTTTCTTACTTCGATGCTCTGTCTGAACGCTGCGTCAAGATTGGGTGGACTCATCGTCAGGACAGCGTTTCACATGGGTCTTCATCGCTGTCCCGCTCGATACCCCTTCTTCACAGACAAGGAAGTTTCAGTTCGCAGACGAGTCTTCTGGTGTATCTATATCTTAGAGAGACTTCTCTGTCAGTCTCTCGGGCTCCCTCTTGATATTCAAGATGACGACCTCGATGTCTGCTATCCCGGCGAAGAGCGCCATACAATAACCAACCGAGAAGAAAACGCTGAGCGACTACAGCTTCTTACGTTCGTTGCTAAGCATGCACGTATACGGGGACTCATTCTTGAGTTGAGGAACAAGTCTATGCTACAACGACAGGATACTGCTGATCGAGCTGCGTTTGTTCAAGCTGAGTTGGCGAAGTGGTTCAATGAAATACAAGATGCGGTGGAAGAGGATGATCTAGCCGATATAAACACAACAACACCAGCAATCTCTGAACATCACAAAGTCATGCTTTTGGTGTTGAAGCATGAATCGGCAATATGCTTGAACAGACCTGGCCTTGCATCAGAACATCCTTCCTCCTCTTACTCGTCCGCCTTTCAAGCGTGTATTTCAGCTGCAAAGTCCATCTTAATAATCCTCAAGAAACACAAAAACCGCAACCAATTGCAAGTTGATTCAGCTGGCGTAAAATCACAAACACCCTTGCTTTGGCCCTCTTTCACATGGTCTATCTGGATCAGTGCATTCGTTCTCATACACGCTGCATTCGAAAAACAGGTCCATCTGGGTAGTGCACTAAGGTATAAACCCTCCCCTCTATATAGAGCAAAGTTTCTGACTGTTCTTAGGCATGTTGCAGCAGCAAAAGATATACTGGGTCATCTGGCTGTACGAGACACGTCATGGCCAGAATATTGTCTCGGGGCCATCGATGAACTAACTTCTACGGTTCAAGAGCTGTCTCAAGAGCGGCCTCCGATGATTGAGTCTCCTGTGGACGCTACTATCACCACACGGAGTTTCTCGCCTAGTGTTGGATATCAGCTACGGAGTGGTGAAAATATTACACCTACGAGATCTCCAAGAACACAACATACTCAAAATCAGGGTATTGAAACAAGAGATAGCCCAACGTCCATCCCTCAAAATACTTGTTCCAATACCCAAACACTTCAAGGGCTGTCCTCCACTCAGTCTTTCAGACCTCAGCAGCATAAGCGACCACGCACATATCATTCTACAGGCGTCATGCCTCAGGACATGGCTTTCTCCCAACCACAAACTTCCCAAGCCGCATACTCTAATGACTTTCTCTCCACATCAAATATCTCACTAAACCCAGAAGGAGCCGCTGGTCTGAACATGGACTCTCTACCACTTGAAGGACATGAGTCAATGATGTGGTACGATCAATTATTCGCAAGTTCATTCAGCGCAATCGACAATCCTTTTCTTGTAAACGCAGAATTTGACGCTTCTGTTGACCCAACCTGGAATTATCTACGATAGCATAACTAATTTAAATAAAATACATGTATTCTATACCTCCTTCACTTCAACCACTTCTCGGTCCTTATTCAAGACAACTTGTATATGCTTCTTCCCACCATCCCCCTCGCCTTTGAACAAGTTTTCATTCTGAAGACGTTCGAGGAATAGCTCATAAGCTGGCATATACCCCTTCACAAACTTGATCACCTGCTCATCTGTCATACCAGGCTTGTGCTGCCTCAACGCCCTCTCTTGACTTAAACGCCACTCGTAAACCTGAACCAGCTTATCTGTGCTCAGATGCAGAAACCCGTCAAAGTGCTGTGGTCCTGAGAAAGTCGCACAGTATCTTCTCAAGTTCTCGTTGATGAGCAGAAGATGGCTTAGATCATGGTTTGCCAGTGTGTTGGTAAGAGCCCATTCTTCAGACTGCTGTGCCTCTGAAGCTTTGGCTTGTTCCCACTTTCTCCTGACTTCTTCTGGGGTTAAAGGCTTGAAGCCGAGTGCCCAGCCCTCAAAGATGAGAACATTAAGGCCCTGGTGGTCCAGCGGAACTTCTTCCCATTGTTCGACTGGAACTCTGCCACCTTGACCACCATGAAGACTTTTGTCAAAGGCCGGCCACTTGACAACTTTCTTGTCACTTTCCACTCGTCCAAGAACTTGATCAAAGAAGTTCTTTGCTAGGACCTCATCGTGAGTTCCAGGCTGGCCTCGAGTTTGGAGTAGACCGTTATCTGGATTGGCTTCTCGAAGAGCTACAAGCTCTGGATGATCATGATACAGATCATCTAATGAGAGCATGCGAGTTTTGAGATTATGTTGGTTGGTCAGAGCTTGAGAGAGCGCTGCAGCCCATGTTGATTTTCCACTGCCTTGAAGACCAGAAAGGCCTAGGACGAAGGGTTTTGAAGTCTTTTCCTGGTGTGCTTTAATTTCAGGAACAAATATGTCTAGGACAGTTTTAATGGCTTTTGGGTCGATCATGGTTGATATGCTGTAGGACTCTGGTGCTTCATAAACCCAGTAATAGATCAAAAGTCTAGGAATGAGAAAGCACAAAAATTGAGGGTGAAGATGTCACTAGAGTAAAGAATAATTGCCTCAAATACTATGAATACCGATTCCCCTTTGATGGACAATCGTTCCCCGCATCATAAGCCACTATTCACGGAAAAGCGAAAATCACGACGGACTTGAAGCACCGCTAGCGGGACCGGGTGATGTGATGATGCGGCGGACATTTCTATGTCCGCTCACCTCCACACTATAGCCAAGACTATCAAGTCCACTATCAGACAACTTGCTATATATATAAGTATATAATATTATCTTATACAACTCATTCGCATCTTCAATTCTCATCACAAGTCTTTACAAACTCATAAAATAGCCATGTCTCCCTCTGCAGTCACCGCCAAGAAATCCTACAGCATCGCCTCCATCCCAGCTGATGGTATCGGCCCTGAGGTCATTTCCGCTGGTATTGAGGCCTTGAACGCTCTAGTCGACACACTTCAGACTTTTGATCTTGACTTTACTCACTATGATTGGAGTTCTGGTACTTATAAAAAGACTGGAAAGTATATTCCTGACGGTGGTCTTGAGCAGCTGAAGAAGCATGATGCTATCCTCTTTGGTGCCGTTGGAGCTCCCGGTAAGCTTCACTGGATAGTCTGATAATATTTATACTTATGGTAGTAGATGTCCCTGATCACATCTCACTCTGGGGTCTCCGTCTCGCAATCTGCCAACCCTTCCAACAATACGCCAACGTTCGTCCAACACGTATAATGCGCGGCACACAATCTCCCCTACGTAACTGCAAACCAGGTGATCTCGACTGGGTAATCATCCGCGAGAACAGTGAAGGTGAATACGCCGGCCAAGGCGGTCGTTCACACCGCGGTCATCCTTGGGAGGTCGCCACAGAAGTTGCCATCTTTACTCGTCACGCTGTTGGCAGACTTATTCGGTTCTCGTTTGAGATTGCGCAGAAGAGACCGAGGAAGCATCTTACTGTTGTTACCAAGAGTAATGCGCAGAGGAATGGTATGGTGCTGTGGGATGAAGTTGCGGCCGAGGTTGCGAGGGATTTTCCGGATGTTACTGTTGAGAAGATGTTGGTTGATGCTATGACTACCAAGATGGTTCTTAAGCCGGAGAGTATCGATACTATTGTTGCTAGTAACTTGGTAAGCCCACCTGCCTACTCCTTGGACATCTTATACTAACAACCTCTAGCATGCTGATATCCTCTCTGACTTGGCTGCTGCCCTCGCTGGTTCAATCGGCATCGCACCCACAAGCAACCTCGACCCCAGCCGTGAGAACCCATCTATGTTTGAGCCTATCCATGGCTCTGCTTTTGACATCACCGGCAAGGGTGTCGCTAACCCAGTCGCAACCTTCTGGACTGCGGCTGAGATGCTTGCATGGTTGGGTGAGGAGGAAGCGTCCACTAAGTTGATGGAGTGCGTTGAGAATGTGACTGCTTCGGGTGTTCTCACACAAGATCTTGGTGGTAATGCTACGACGAAGGAGGTTACGGCTGCGGTTGTGGCAGAGATTAAGAAGAGTCTCAGTAAGGCTTCTTAGAGGTTTCAGTAGCTAGATGAGATTGTAGAAAATGATCACGTCGTGCCTTGGGGATGTCTTGATTGCACAAGCCCTTTGTGTTGTCCCTGCGATTCGTGAAGGACAGCTTCTACAGTCATGAGCAAGAATCATCGCCTCATAAATACGATTACATCCATCAAAATCATTCTTCGAAAACAACAGTGTAAATTCCTCTGTGTATAATGGAATAACTCGTTTTCTTTCTCTCTCTACCTAAAAACGCCAAACACCCTGCTCTTAAGCAAACCCATCATAGCCAGCACTAAGTTCATGGGCCGTCAATCGTCACCGGCCTATAAGTGTCTAATATATTATCTCGTATGTCTTTGCCGCGAATACAATGCCAGTTCTCGACTTGTCAAATACCGGCGTGGAGTTCTGCAGAGGTCAAGTTAGGAGTTAAGCAGACGGCTCTACAATACTAAGCGAAGCGACTTCAATCAACGTCAATAACGTACCTGGTTCAATGTCCGCGATGATGACTGTGGCCGTGAATGTACGGAAAATTATCGCCATATTCTTCCAAATCGTCAGCATCAGGATCAGGATTATAACCGCCTCTGGCCAAGATACCAACACCACCCTGAGGGCGTATATCTCCGACGTGCGGCTCGGGACGACGAGGAGGAAGGATATCCGCCAGACGAGCCGCTGCACGATTCATCTCAAGAAATCTCTGGTTATTGTTCACGAGTCTATCCGCAGGTCCAGGCTCATGCCTCGCAGGTAGTCTTTCGATCTCTTGAGCTCCACGGTTAGCTTCTCGAATTCGGTCGTTAGCTGTCAACTCACGCCCAGGACGCTCAGCGTGAGCATAAGTTCGAGGAAAGCGACGGTTTGCTTCAGCAGGTGGGCGTTGATCGTCAAACGCATGCCCATAGTCGTAGAAGTCCGCACGTCCATCCCTGGGCCGACGTCCTTGTCGCGCACGTTCTTCTTGCAGAGCAATAAATTCTAGGAGAAAAGAACCGCCATATCGATCCTGTGCATTGACGAATTGGTTAGCCATCGGCATACCACCAACTCCACCAAGTATATTTCCAGGCACCCTTGGATGGCGAGGGAGGGGACGTGGAAGACCTGCCGCAAAATAGTTGTTCTCACGCTCCTCTTGGCGAAATCGTCTTTCTTCTTGATGTTCTCGGATACGTAGTTCCTCTTCAATTGGATCATGATGCCTATGACCATCATCATGTCGCTCTCCATGTCGATGGTGATGTCGGTGTCTGTGACCATGGCGGTGGCCATGTTCATGATGATTCCCCCCATGATGATGTCCTCCATGATGGCGTTCCTCCCGTCGTTCCTGAGGACGTGGCAGTATCAATGGTCGAATAACCCTCTGTGGCCCTCCAATGTCAATGGGAACACGGTCCTCTTCTCCAGGCTGAGGACGCAACTGCGGGATCCTCAAAGGCCCATCAACATTATCCGCAGCCGCAGCCTCCGTACGGCGTGGTCGACGACGAAACTGAGGCGGCTTTTCACCAGGACGATCGCGAATAGGTACCATAAGGTGAAAGCCGCCATAGAGGGGACAATCACACGTAGTCCAATCTCTACCGCAGATAAAGCAGAACTCTCGACCGCAGACACATGTCATGTGGTTGCATGCCTCTGAAAGCTGGATCATTCTTCCGCAGCCGGGGCAGTTAACTGTTCGGTTGTCGTCCATCGTAGCCCAGACATCTTCTTCAGCGTCTCCTTCTTGACAGGGTCGACCTGGATGGCCTCGCGCACCGCAGTCACGACATGTGTGAGTATTGCAGAAAAGACAATGACCGTTACGATCGGGTGGAATGAAGGCTGCACAGTTACCGTCGTGGCAGTATAGTCTATCGTGCATCGGCGCATCGGCTTCCTCTTGCATCTGGCGGAAAATATGCACCAAGGCAGGCGAGCGTGCAAGCTCTATAGCTGCAACATCAAAAGGCTCACAACATTTAGGCGGAAACTCCTCTTGCGAACGAAGACCGAGTCGAATAGCTTCGCGGTAGCAAGATAAGCAGTAGTTGCAGCCACAAGGCGCCCTAACGTGAGCATTTTCGCCGCAAATAAGGCAATCTTCACCATTTCCTCGCGCAGGCGCAGGGTCGTTTGCTTCTTCTCTAAAAGCCGCGCGTCTCTCGGCACGATCCAGCACCACTCGATGGTTGGTATTCCGAACTTCAGGGCTGCGCAGTCGTTGAAGTGCCATCTCTTCGTCTGTTATAATTCTAGAAACCAGGAGAGCCTGCTCGTCCGGGTCTGCGAGTTCTATAGCCAGGAAAATGATTCTGGCGAGGTTTGACTCGGAGAAGCCGTCTTGCTCAGCGGGGAGAAGGTCGAGACGAATCATCAAATCGACAAGGTCCGGGTGGACACGGTCAAAGGCGTCGGAAATATTAGACATTTTGGGCAACGGTCCCAGAGGCGAAAGCTGAATAGATACACTATGGCTGTCACCTGCCTGAACCTGAGAAGTATATAGATGTTCAGTCGCTGATTTGTCTGTCTCTAAGTAGTAGATAGTAGAAGATATAAAGATTGCAAAAAGATTTGCGCGAAACGCTGAGGGCTAGAAAGTTTGTGGGGAAGTAAGTAAACAGAGGAGTTTGAGGTTAGGGTATAGGAAGCTTTTATGGCAGTGGCAGAGGCAAAGCAGGCATTGTTCAAAGCACCCTTTGACTGTTCACCTACCATTAACAGTGACCATAGTTGAGGTCAACATGTTTCAGTGCATGATTGAAGAACAAGGCCATAGACTTCCAGTGACATGGAACATGGTCGCTGGTGACAAGTCAAGTACACCGTGTTCATTGTCAAGCGATAAAGTTCATTACATCACAAGAGATTGGTGCATAATATATGGTAGTAAGTGATCAAAAATATGCTGGTATTGGTAGCCGACAGGTAATCAGATCGATTATCGAATGCGCTGTCCTTTCTGTAACCCAAGAAATCCATCCGTGGCCATGCGCCGTCCGTCACCTTCGCTCCTCTCGACAATTAGCCGTTGCCCACAGGGTATCCGGGCATCCATCCATTCATCGACGACGTAAAAACACATAGACTCCTTGAAAAAGATGGTAGGTAATTCATGAAAAAAGAAGTCCCAAGAGCCAAGTTTGGTATCCAACACATCCAAGTCCCTGGGTACCGACAGTCCCTCCGTGACCCCAAACTGTGGGTGATTTGATTTGGTATGAATCCATGTGGGCAACAAACAAAGAAACAGAAACCGTATAAAATGACAATGACAATCAATCAATCAATCAA
>PVPY01000751.1:0-20979 GCA_002982035.1 Fusarium algeriense
GACAAACCATTTGTTATTGGGTGTCAATCGACATGGGGTTGGAAAGTGGACGAGCATCCTTGAGGACACTGATTTTAAATTTAACGACCGGACAGCTGGGGATCTCAAGGATCGGTTCAGAACGTGCTGTCCCGAAGAGCTTCGCAAGTCCAATAGGTCTCCAGATCTAGAGTCGCCATTACGCTCCGACCGAGGAGCAAACCAGAAAGGCAAGATAGATGTGCACTTTGAAAAAATACTGATAGATGGGAACGCTGCATCAACAAAAGACCAGGTCCCAGCAATGCAGCAAGAAATTGACACTACTCCCAAACAGAAAAAGAGCCGAGCACATCGCAAGAAGATGGAGGATCTCGTGGAGCTTGGTATTCACGGGCCTTTCAAAAAGTCCCATCGCCGCGAACGTCGACCTTTTACTGAACAAGATGACACGGAAATTCTTGAGGGATTGGAGATCCATGGTCCCGCTTGGACCAAGATTCAGAGGGATCCACGCTTCCATCTTTCCAGTAGGCAACCAACAGATTTGAGAGACCGAGTACGCAACAAATATGCCGACGTTTATCAGCGAATAGAGAAAAGCAGTCTTCAAACCAAGGAAGCAAGTCGGGGGAACGATGTCATGGAGCCATCCGTGAGAATCCCGGTTGAGAACTCATTTAAATCTTCCAAGGCTACGACGCTGGAGCCGCAAATGAACCAGTCGACATCGCGCGAAGATATTTCTCGATGGCCAGCTCACCAAAGAATTGATACGGGAGAAATCATGGGAGCAGCTCAAGTATTCGAATTCGGTGAAAGTGCACCACCTCAGTTCATGGGCGGTGAAATGGACATATCGCGTCTATTACTTGACGATGCCAAGCTTTCGCCAGCGATTTCACGATTTAGCATCGAGGGCGTCCCTGGTCTTTCTCCACCGACAAATGCCCCACAGAAAAGCCTCAACCAAGATGGAATGCAACACCCGAGAAGATTATCAATTGTCGGACAAGCATCTATGAGTCGTAGTGTTCTGCACTAATGTTTATGAATGTTCAAAAGGGACAGGAGTTGGGAAGGGTTTCAATCGATATAGGGCGTACATAGATTGAGGTTTGGGAACTGGACGAGAAGACACAGCACGCGCTGGTTGCCGGTCGCTTGTCACTTTTATCTAATGGGAATATGCTTTGGCGCTTCAAGGAAGAGAAAACATGAGTTGCCTCACTGGCAAAGATGGAGGGTTTCAAAAGTTGTTATGTCGCCGGTTCTGCTTGAGCTCAAGATTACCAAAAAGGATATTGTGCCATGATTGTCTTCAGGTGTTCTTGACATGCGGAATACTCTGTGCTAAAGGGCACGTTAATTCGATGAAGCCATGTTTGGCAAAAATACAATCAACCAATTAATCGTGTGTAGTAAGCTCTCTAAACTCCACACTGTCGCCCGCTCATTGGACATCCATCACGTGATCCACATCCAGTACAATCGTAGGGCACGAAACCCCCACTAGCGAAAAAAAAAGTGCGATCAACCATCTCAGTTCGTTCTTCGTGTGAAACAGGTCCCCTCGCCCATCCTCCTCATCACCGTCGACAAATCAGCCAACCGACACAATGGCCCGCGGAATGTAAGTACAACAACAAGAAGAATGATGAAAGCCGAAATAAAGAAGCGTATTATGATTTGGGCTTCTCTCCTGCTGCCCTGCCGTTCAGAAATGAGGATCTGACCGTTCAATAGCAAGAAGCACCAGAAGCGCCTCAGCGCCCCCTCGCACTGGCTGCTTGACAAGCTGTCCGGCACTTACGCTCCCAAGCCCTCTGCCGGTCCTCACAAGCTCCGCGACTGCATGCCTCTGATCGTCTTCATCCGAAACCGACTCAAGTATGCTCTCAACTACCGTGAGACCAAGGCCATCCTGATGCAGCGACTGGTCAAGGTTGACGGCAAGGTCCGCACCGATTCCACCTACCCCTCCGGTTTCATGGACGTTATCACCATTGAGAAGACTGGCGAGAACTTCCGCCTTGTCTACGATACTAAGGGCCGATTCACCGTCCACCGAATCCAGGCCGAGGAGGCTGAGTACAAGCTTGGCAAGGTCAAGCGTGTCCAGCTTGGTCGTGGTGGAATCCCATTCTTGGTCACGCACGATGCACGAACGTGAGTTCTGTCAGACATCATTCAGCCGTTGGATCAAGCTTTGGTCGATTCGAGTCACCCGACAAGACAGGAGCTTTATTTAACGGTTGTATGTACACCCCGAATACCCATTTGCTGACGAAAATCAACAGCATCCGCTACCCTGACCCTCTGATCAAGGTCAACGACACTGTCAAGATTGACCTCGCCACTGGCAAGATCACTGACTTCATCAAGTTCGACACCGGCGCCGTCGTCATGGTCACTGGTGGTCGTAACATGGGTCGTGTTGGTGTCATCACTCACCGTGAGCGTCACGACGGTGGTTTCAACATCGTCCACGTCAAGGATGCCATTGACAACAGCTTTGCTACCCGTGAGAGCAACGTTTTTGTCATTGGCCAGGATAAGCCCTGGATCTCTCTGCCTAAGGGCAAGGGTGTCAAGCTCACTATCGCTGAGGAGCGTGACCGCCGACGTGCTTACGCCATCTCTCACTAAATTGTGGATTTGCGATAGGAATGGTAAAAAATGGCATGTGGACTGGAGTCTCGGATTTGACGTTTACTTTGCGGCTTTAACTACCCTGGAGATAGCCGGCCCTCAGAGGCTATGATAAAAGATGAATTTGAGCCCAACAGAAGTGTTGATTCCTGACAGAGATGCCTCCTTTAAAACGTGGTTGAAATGAATGAAGACGTTGCCTTGGAACTTCCGGGGCCGTGAAGGAAAAAGCCGCTGTATCAAGTAATGCAAGTAGACTCAAAGAAACGCAAGCCTGTGTCTGGGACGTTTTGCTTCGTTACACTACCGCGATACCATTGCTGACTGCTATCCATAAGCACACAAGCACTGTTGGACATTTTGCCAACTATCAGCTTTCAAGCTTAGCGATGATGATACCCAACCCGTAACCATGACCTTTCTAAGGATAAGAGGGTTCAGGCTCGAATTTGATTGGTGCATAGCAGAATGATACATGTTATGCGACGATCGAAATGATAATAAAGACAGTTTCTGTACCAATTAACTAAATATACTGAGTAATGATTGTAAGTCAACATCCTGTGTACTACGTAGTATATGTTATATTGTGCTTTGGCTGACCGAGGTGAGGATATCGGATATAGGCGAATTCCTATTCCTTGTCTACCCCGGGTTTACGAGAATGCTGGTTGTTTGCTACCCTGAAAAATGAGATAATCGGACCTGTCTTGAGCTCAAATGAAAATCATTCCTTTCACTTCCCAACTTCTTCATTGAGCTAGTTGCTTCATCCCACTGGACAACGAAGCTTCCGAACCCCCAACCTGCGAACAACACCAAGTGGGCTCGGCCTCTTCCCCCCTCTGCCCCTCTCCACACCCTCCTGCGCTACTTACTTTAAGTCGTAAAGCTGCTGGTTCGACCAGTAAGCCGAGTAATTTGGGAGCGGGGAAGCATGTCGTGAATCTAGGTTCCGAGTCGTAATTACACATGAGGTTTGAAATGCATGACTAACGAGAACTGCAGCAACCCGTCAAACCCTGCTCAACTATGATGCTGTTGGCTGCACTCCCTGAACCTGTGATGCGACAATGCGAGTCTCGCGCGCTGTTCCTGTGATGTGCATGTGGGCATAATGCGTGGGGAGCCTCATACATCCATGCGATTGAATGTCTTGTTAGAGTAAGACCACACACCTACGCACAACGTCCATGAATAATGGATCGTGTGCCCACTCACCATTTGAACTAACTCATTTGGCCCGCTAGGCTCAAGCTATGGAATTATGGATGAGCCATCTCCCTGCTCTAAGCACGATCTGACCCAGCGGCAACGTGCCGGTCGGTATCGCATCAGCGAGACTATGCTCACAAGAGAAAACATTTGAGTTTAGACTTCCACTTTTGTGGTTATGCCCCACGTGCGCCGGTGATGTTCTTGAGATTACTTATAAGTGAGAGTCAGCCCCATCGTGGTCACATCCGGTTCCCGCCTTTGTTCTGGCGTGGTCATCTCTCGGTTGCTTGAATCAAAGGATTCTGTCGTTCTTTCACCCCTCTCACTTTGCTTTCGGTTACTCGGTACAGACTCGCTTAGACACGGCAGAGGTTCCTGTTATCAAAAGCACTGCTCGCAAGAGCCATATAACGCAACGGACAAATTGAAGTTTGTTAATTGGGGATAAAGGGTCAGATTTCGGGTATCAGATCGATTTTGGTTCCACATCACGGTCAACAGCGGACCGGGCCGTTTGAGTTAGAAACCTGTAAGTCTCTTAAGCATGTTTGCCAGCAGAGCTTCGGCAAGAACTGCTTTGAGCCGCTGTGCTCAAAGGGTGAGATTTCGACAAGGCTTTGCAGTCTCCTCTTGCCTTCATTCTTATGGAACCTATGGGACTGCCCAGAGCTTGCCAGGGAACACCTCAGGATGGTCTCAATCAAAGGTTTTGGCAGTTGCCGTTGGGGCTGGAGCTCTTGGATGGGGGGTTGCCAGCTTGAACGGAAAGGAAAGCCCTCAAAAGTCTATATGGGGTCGATCTTTTGCGCTTCGTTACGCGACGTTGCCCGAAATGGAAAAGGTAACTTTCCACGGTCTTTCTCATATCCTCAGACTGACCTTTAGAAAAGGCCATTAAGCGAATCGAGAGCGAGATTGGAATAGAAGGCTTTATCTCGACGGATCCGGAGGATCTCCTAGCACATGGCTACTCGGAATGGTCTACAGTCAACCCTGATACTTTGCCGGTAGCTGTGGCATATCCCAGGACAACTGAGCAAGTATCTGTAATAGCTCGCATATGTTATGAGCATCGTGTTCCTATCATCCCCTATTCCGGAGGCTCAAGCTTGGAAGGCAATTTCTCTGCCCCTTACGGAGGAATCAGTGTGGATTTCGCTTATATGGATCAAATCATTCAGTTCAACAAAGATGATATGGATATTGTGGTCCAGCCCAGCATTGGTTGGCAAGATCTAAACGCAAAGTTATTAGCTATGGATAGTGGTCTTTTCTTTCCTGTCGATCCTGGTATGTGACCAAATGCCACGGGGCCACAGGGATATCGAAGCACTGACAAACGTGTCTAGGTCCATCAGCGAAAATAGGAGGCATGATCGGAACGAACTGCTCTGGAACAAATGCTGTCAGGTATGGTACAATGAAGGACTGGGTCATTAACCTGACCGTTGTTCTATCCGACGGGCGGATTATCAAAACGAGACGAAGGCCACGTAAGTCGTCTGCTGGATACAATCTGAATGGACTCTTTGTTGGCTCTGAAGGCACATTGGGGATCGTCACAGAAGGTATGACAAGCCATATTCACCCAAAGTGAAACTTGACTGACACACACAGCTACACTCAAGTTGGCTGTCGTCCCAGAGCAGTATTCGGTAGCTGTTGTTACATTTCCCACCATTCGAGATGCCGCCGCGGCAGCTTCTGGCGTAATGCAAGCTGGCGTTCCTATTGCGGCGATGGAGATTATGGATGAAGTTCAAATGCGAGTCATCAACCTTGGTGGTGCTACGAAACCGCGGGTCTGGAAGGAATTACCTACTCTTTTCTTTAAGTTTTCTGGCACCAATCAGGGTGTGAAAGACAACATTAGCAGGGTGAAAAAGATTGCAGCGGCCAACAAGGGCGGCGATTTCGAGTTTGCACGGGATGCTGCTGAGCAACAGTTGCTCTGGTCTGCCAGAAAAGAATCCCTCTGGTCTATGCTCTCTCTGCGAAAAAATGGTGACGATGTTTGTGAGTACTACAGTGTAACCATGAATATGTTACATGCCCATTCGGCCACTAATCGATAATATCGCAGGGAGCACCGACGTAGCTGTTCCGTTCAGCCGACTCGCCGATATCATAGAGGTCAGCAAGAAAGAGATGGACGAGCTTGGTCTCTTCGCCAGTATTCTTGGGCATGTGGGAGACGGCAACTTTCACGAAAGTATCATGTACAACAAAAACATCCCCGGCGAGCGACAAAAGGTCGAAGCTTGCGTTAAGAACATGGTGAAGCGAGCGCTGGACATGGATGGTACATGTACAGGAGAGCATTCCATCGGCTGGGGCAAAAAGGAGAGTCTACTCTGGGAGGTCGGACCAGAGACCCTGGAAGTCATGGCAGCTGTGAAAAAGGCATTCGACCCCCAATGGATTCTAAATCCTGGGAAGATAATGGATGTGCCATGGGAGAACACTGTGTATCCTACTGCGGCGGTGACACCAAACCGCGTGGTGAAAGACTTGGCTTAAAACTGGAAACATGTTTGTGTTTCCCAATAGCTCCGCAGACTAGTGGTTTTAATAACAAATTGCCTCTGTGTCTAGAAATTTACAGTTTTGAAAATGATACGGATTGCTTGAAACTCTACTTGCAATTCGACACTTATCCAGTGTTTGACCCAACGGTGTAGAACAAACCCGAACTACAATTAGAGGTCAGGAGACTCAACGACTTTATATCTATAATGATCAAAGGCGAGAACTCGGGGTGATGTAGCTCACTGCTCAGTCAGAATATGAACTGGAGGCACACTGCAATGCGGTGTCTTGTGCTACAAAGACAACTGACATATATGATGCTGCCATACTAATCAGGAAGTGCTCAGATTAAGCAAAACATTTACGCACAGTAGTATATTCTTGGAAACACGGCCGATGAGCCGACTGTTCTGCTAATCTTAGTACTTCTGCTCCTATCAGGTAGGCTCCTTGCATTAATACCCGACTCTTTCAAACAACAACAACAATAACAACAAACAACAAACATTAACGGCTACCTGCATCCAAACTCATCTTGCCCAACAGCTCACTTAATCTTGATATCAAGATTTTGGCCCTAGAGTACCCGCCTTCCTACGTATTTATGACCTGTTGCTTGATTTTACCTCCCGTCCCTTCTTCGCTGCAGGCAGAGCCTACGTCCTCAGACTTCCAGCAGGTGCCCCTTCTCTGAATCACTGCCGCAGCATTCGCGCCCTTTCATCTCGCATAGCCACGCAGGGTCAGAAATTAATTCTGTTCCTGATTCCTCTTACTACAATTTCTCCGAAATCTCACGGCCAACACCTGAAGTGTACCGATCATCACTAAGGCACGTTCTTTTGAAGCTAAGGTTATCCTCGTGGATTGTCATCAAAGAAATTATTTGGACTGACATCTTGTTCAGATCACATGAATCGAAAGTAAGCATGAGCTCCGAACGTCCGCCCGACAGACCGAAGAGATGCAGGCCAGGGACGCCAAAGAAAACACAAAACCGTTCCATCAATTCCCATGGGCTTGCTTCTCAGCTTCACGAGAAATGGCACGCATGGCCTGAACTCACAGTAGAGATCGAGGGAATGCCTACCTCAGTTACGACTTCGGATCTATGGGACTGGTTTTCTCACGAAGGAGAGATAGCATACATGGATATTTTCGAGTCACCAAGAAATCCAAAAACTAGCAACGCTAGGCTCAGGTTTGAACCTCCGCCGAAGCGAGCTTTTTGGTCTACTGGTGTTTATCTGGTTCGACACCCTGATAGAGAACGGTATCCCAGACAGATCAAGATCTCTGTCAAACTTGCCAAGCATACGCCGCCGGGCTTCGTGCGAAGTCCGGTATGTTATGACCGGCACTGGCCTGTCAAATTGACACTATATCCTGCGGCCATACATTTCGGGAGCTTAACTGGAGAGAAATCCATGAAGATCATGAATTCTATCCCTGGAACAGCCGATGGCCGAAGTCTCAAACTCGAGGTGAGCCTCAAGCACCATAATCTGACAGCATTCTTCCCCATAACGATTGTGGCAGGGGAAACCCAAACTGTACGACAACACAAAGTTGTTATTGATTTTTCAAGTATGAAGAGTCTTTACCAAACAGAAGCCGACGGAAATCGCTGTACTCTCGTGGTTCCTCTCAAGACACCACCCAAGTACTATTGGAAGGCGTCTAAAGTCCATTCGACCTTTTCCGACGAAGCCAAGAATTGGAGTGCCATGGAGAGTTGGAATCGCGCAACAAATATCGTTCAACACGCTGGGCTCCCCATGATGTATCCTGTCACTCTCCACACCGATTTCCAAGGTTCCGAGTTCATTGACATTGGTCGATGGACAGCTCTTGGATTCGTTCTTGATGGGGGGACTGAACAAGAAAGTGCGATCAACCAGCAGTTAGTGAGCCTACTGGATGATTTCAACATCAATACTCAGGTTCAAGATGATTTCCAGACAACCCATGGCACTAAAGCCGAGATGTGGGAATATATAGACCATCAGGCGCCCGCAGAAGGGGGCAATGCACTCCAGATGCTCCAGTATTCCCAAGATTCAGTTGTTCATCTGCCTTTTGACATTAGATACCAGCTTGAAGTTTGCCTTTCACACGGATATCTCATTGAGCACACGATCGGCAGGAATTTCTTAGAGAAACTTGCGAATATGAAACCAGCCAAAGCCAAACTCTGTCTCGAATCTGTGGCTGACAACGCTCAAGTTGTTGTGGACCCAATGGCCATATTAGAGGAGTCCCAGGTTGACGGCTCTCTAATAATGTCAAGAATTCCTTCTTATTGTTGTCTCGTCCGCAAAGCAGTCATCACACCAACAACGATTCGCTATACAACACCTACAATGGAGATGTCCAATCGCGTCATGCGCCACTACAAGCATTATGAGGATCGTTTCCTCAAAATCCAATTCACTGAAGAGTCGGAGAAGGGGAGGATTGCTGTAAACAAAGATCAAAATGACGAGATCTACAAAAGGGTGCTACGTTCAATGTATAAAGGCATCCGTATTGGCGACCGTGTCTACGAATTTCTTGCTTTTGGTAACTCGCAGCTCAGAGTCAACGGGGCCTATTTCTTTTGTCCCACGGAACACATATCTTGCGACGATATTCGCAGATGGATGGGCCAATTTGGCCATATAAAGGTAGTGGCGAAGTATGCTGCCCGTCTCGGTCAATGCTTCTCTACCACGCGAGAGCTTCATGCAATTTCGGCTCCAGCAACTCAACAAATACCTGATATCGAGAGGAATGGCTATTGCTTTACCGACGGCATTGGCAAAATATCGTCGTTCTTGGCGCAACTGATCAGCGAAGACATGGCTCTTGATGTTATTGCAAAACCCTCTGCCTTCCAGTTTCGTATGGGTGGCTGCAAAGGGGTTCTCACTATTTGGCCGAACGATACTAAAGTCATGGAAGTTCATATTCGTGAATCCCAGAAGAAGTTCGAGTCTGATTCTAAAGGTCTCGAGATTATTCGTTGTGCCTCAATGGCGACTGCAACTCTCAATAGACAAACAATCACCATACTTGAATGTCTTGGGGTTCCGATTGTTTCCTTCACTGACTTGCTTGACCACCAGCTGCGGTCGTACCAGCTGGCTATGGAGGACAATGATGTGGCAATAGACATGTTGACCAGATTCGTTGACGGAAACCATATCTCTGACTTACTCAAAGCTGGTTTCAAGACTGGTAATCTGCAGGAACCGTTCGTTGTTAACGTTCTTAAACTTTGGAGATCTTGGTCTCTAAAACTACTCAAGGAAAAGGCAAGGATTCAGGTGCAGAAAAGTGCCTTCGTACTTGGTTGCGTTGATGAAACTGGTACGCTTAGAGGCCACTCATCTGAGACAGAAGGCTCCAAAGACAAAGCTATTGACAGGCTTCCGCAGATCTTCCTTCAATTAAGCGACCCAACACATTATAACAAGACTCAGATCATCAGTGGAGTATGCATAGTAGGGCGCAACCCGTCGCTGCATCCAGGAGACATTCGTGTTGTTGAAGCAGTAGACTGCCCAGCTCTGCATCACTTGAGGGATGTCGTCATATTTCCATCGACTGGGGATCAGCCTGTTCCCAATATGCTTTCTGGTGGCGATCTTGACGGCGATGATTTCTTCGTAATATGGGAGCCGACATTGATTCCTAAGATCTGGAATTACCCACCCATGAACTACTCAGCACCCAAACCCATTGAACTGGATCGCGATGTCACCGTCGACGATCTCAGGAACTTCTTCGTTAAGTACTTAATGAACGACAAACTGCCGCTCATTGCGACATCTCATTTGGCATTCGCAGATGATCTTGGACCAATGTCAACAAAATGTAAGTCGCGATGGCAATTACTCGTCAAAGTATTTCGTTAACACTTGTTCCAAGGTCTAGAACTTGCAGAGCTGCACTCCAAAGCAGTGGACTATCCGAAAACGGGCGACCCAGCGATATTGAGACGAGACCAGCAACCTCGCAGATGGCCTCATTTCATGGAGAAGAAGAACAAATACACCTCCAGGAAAGCTCTTGGGGTCATCTTTGATAAAGTTGTTGATGTGGCTAACAAGGAAATCAAGTTTGATCCTATCTGGGACAGTCCGTTCGACCAGCGGATTATCAAGAAGTTTGAACTCGACCGAGACACGCTCAAGTCTGCAAGAAAAATCAAGACAGAATACGATATATCCGTGCGCCGACTGCTGAGCCAACACGCGCTGAAGACTGAATTTGAGCTTTGGACTGGCTTCGCTATGTCGAAACCCGCTGTCGGCTCAGACTACAAGGTCCAAGAAGAGCTTCGTCGGGAATACAATAACCTCAAAGCGAGATTTCGACAACTATGCATTGATGCTGCAGGCTCTAAGAAGGCAGAGAAACTTGAACCCTTTGTCGCAGCTATGTACAAGATAACCGACGAAGAAATGAAGATTGCACTCCACGAACATCACCGAGGAGTCATTAACGACGGGGGAACTCTTTTGCAGCCCCGCAAGCTCGAGCCAAAGTCAATGCCGCTAATTAGTTTCCCCTGGATTTTTCACAAGGAGATGTGCCGTATTGCAGTCTATAGTGACCTCGAACAGAGATCTTCACTTGCTGCGGCACCTAACGAAGGAGAAATGCCATCATTTGCCAAGTCTCCGAAGACAGTAGCAAACCATGATTTCACACCTGCAGACAAAGACAAAGAGATCCCTACAATATCTAAGCTGGCGCCCGAAGTCCATTCTCACCTTCCGAACGGCACAGTCCTTCATCGAGGACAGCCGTTGGCGATTTTCCACCCGGAAGACGACGTGACATCTGAGGGAGATGCTGACTTTGCTGATGACACTTCAGCCTCAGCAGAATCGCCTCCTGCTGGACTTGGAGAACTCGTATGCGACGAACAGCCAGAATTTTCAGATATTGGAGTGGAAGTTGAAAACCTGAGTGATGGTGTCCAAGATACAATGGACTCAATTTACGGTGATGAAGCGGAAGAACCAGAAGAAGCCATCGATCGTTTAGTCAACCTGATCGGTGAGGTGGACGGGGAGTGAGCATTGGCACTAGGATCGACTGTGGATATAATCACAGCATGGACCAGAGTTTGAAAGTCCTGGAGCTGGAGAGTTTACCGTGTGCGAGGAAGGGTTATGGGACCAGCAAAGCTTGGGCGATATTGGGTGACAAGCGACAGGCTAGCAAGTTGGCGAGGCTCGTTATCGATAGCCAGTAAACTAAGTAGTAGAACATACGCAGGTTTTGTTAGACCAGCAGCCAAAACTCGGGGAAGTCCTTGCTAAGGTCTTCTCGTGGTATATGGCTGACTTATAGGTTTTGGGACTCCCATATAACATAGGGCGATCACCACACTCATCGTCTGACGCAAAGATCTGTCCGTAAAACCCATTTTTCACCTGCAGTGACCTCTCGTCCTTCGTGCTAAGTACAAGTGAATAGTTAATCCCAAGTCTTCATATTCATGCTGCATGGGGAGTCTGTCTAATAAAATCGACAAATGGATGGAACGTCTTACCAGGAGGCAATCATCCCCATGCTTATGGAGAAGCAGGGTGCCAGTATCAAGAGGGACAACGATCTCTTCTCGAGATGATCTTCGATCCCTTGGGTAGAACACTGTCTCACCTCCAACACAGCCCTCAGAAGCGGATGTTAGATAGAGCAAGAGAGTCCATGTAGTTCTCACTTGTAGTGGAGGATCCAGGGGCAACGTCAGGTTATTGGAGTCGTCATCTGGATGACAAAACAGACTTTGGTCAGCTGAAGGGGGGCATATTACGCGAGAATGGAGCTTATGATTGAAGGGGAGCAAATTAGGGAATGCGTATGGAAGGACAGGAGCAGGAAATTTGATGTAGGCACCTATGATGCTTGGTGACTGACTATACAGTTATGGAGTTGGGAGACTTATACACGTACAATGGCAGTCAAAGAATTGTCCTTTCGAGTAACGATACACGCGAATATTAGGACTTAATCCAACAGGTTCACCTCCCCTACACAACATTAATTATGCTGTCTGCGACTCTTGACCATCACAGTTGGAAGCAAATGGCAGGCCGAGAGGAGGTAAACTTACCACTTGCCGTTAACATCGCCATCTAGCAGGACCTCTTTCAAACCAGTTTGCTCCCACAAGCGAGCCGCAAAGTCGTAGCTCTCAACCTGAAACCGGTCGTTGACGCGAACTGCTTCGCCCCGCTTGGGGCGACCCGGCGTTGTTTGTAGAGGTAGGGTCTTGAGAAAGGCGACATAATCGCGACAGAGCGATCGAGGGAAAAATGAGGGTATGGTAACAACCTTTGAAGTCATTGGATGTGGCTCGGGAGATAAGTCAACTATCGGCAGAGGAGGCTTGAAAGCTGGCCATGATGGAGGTACCGGCGGCGGCAGTGCTGAGACTTCCACTTTGCCCGATTTGGGTCCTTTATTCTTTATCTTTGGCATATTTATCTCAAAGTGAAGACAGAGGATATTTAACAGGTGGCCGCCGAAGAAAGAGTTGGACGAACAAACGAAAGCCACTCATTTATTGGTTTAATGTGAGGCGAGACAGTGCATGCTGTTGACAATATGCATCTATGGCAGTCGTATGCAATGAGCGGGGTACCATTTCCTCAACATCAAGAAACTACCTTACCTGAGGTAGAAAGGGCAGCAATATCTTGGAAATTTCAGCAGTTCAGTGTAATACTGCCACGACAACAGAAATTGGAGATCACCGAAAAAGAAGATGCCCATCCTTGCTTCATTAGCAAGCTCGTGGCTTGGTATATCCAGCTCTGATAAAGGAGGCCAGGAAATTTCACCAACCGATAAAAGACCACACACGGCCGTCTCAGTTCCACCAGCAGTACGAAATTCAACAACTGTTTCTACCACTCCAAAGATAGCGTCACCAATAACAGCGCCGCAGCAACCATCATGGGATCGTTCGATTCGGCAATTCGGTCTACTGCTCACTGGTGCAGGCTTCCTTGCTGCATCTGTTGCCGTATCACGACGTTCAGTGCTAAGAATGCGGCACAATTCCTTCCCCAAATTCTACTCTTCCAACCGACATCAGGTCAAATTTGACTCGGCTGATAGATCTTTGCTCGCCGTTCAAGCCCTTGGACTTGCCACGCTCAACGTCATGAGCTTTGGCATCATGCTGGTAGGAGGGATCTCCTGGGCCTTTGATCTTTCTTCAATAGATGAATTAAGGCAGCGAACACAGGCTGTGACCCGTAGGCCCGGGGTGGTGAATCCCGAAGATGAAAAGGCAATGGAGGAGTTGATAGAGGAACTTATGGGCAAACTGGGAATGGATAAGCCTCCGAAACCTTCAGACATTCCCCAGGAGGATGAGAAATGATGGATTTGTGTTCTCTATTCGATCAAGGCGCTCATTGATACGGCAAAGCTGAGCAGAGCCTGGGTGTAAGGTACGCTGTATTTATATCATGTGTGATGGGGGACTCCAATCACGAAACCACCGATGAAAACGACCGTTTATTAGACTAGTCGTCCTGAATTACCACGCTAGTTACTTCATTTACTTACTTACGGAGAAGCGATCAAGATTGAGGGACAGGTATAATGCCGAACTCGAGTAGCAATAGAAGATACAGCATTAATCTTCATTAATCCTACGCAAATACATATTCCACAAAGCATCGGCGAAAAACATCCATGTGACACCATCCGCCGTTCATCATACCCGCATCCCATGCCTTGCAAACCATTACAATACCAATACCTTGGACAAATGCAACGCCTCATCAACATGCTCCCGACTTATGTGCGTATCCTACATCCATATCCTTGTTCAGCCCACTTTGCCTTTATAGGAATCCCTTTGTGAAGCTGGGGACCCTACTAAGGCTGCTCTTCCTCCTGGGAACGTCAATCACGGATGCATCATCTCCTTCGCTGACCCGCCAGGGGCCCATGCGACTGCGGACGCTACCCATGACGCTGCCTGACCCCTTATCATTGCGTAGGTTTTTTAATCCTGCTAATTCGCGCTCCAATCGAACAGTCTTCTCCTTTTCTTCTCGGAGTTCACGCTCAGCTCGTCGAGCTGACAACTGGTTGTGGGACTCTGATGACTGCAGCTCCTCGATGGTCTTCAGAAGCTTCTCGACCTTGTCGCGCATCCTTGAGACATCTTCTGAGAGTTGCGTATTTTGTTTGTCCTTGCGGTCGATCTGACCTTGCATATCCTTCACGATTCGATCTACATTTCGAACGGAGCGTTGAGATTTGCTACGCTCAGTCTCCTGATCCTCGAGTTGTGATTCGAGCTGCACCATGTTAGCTTCAATACAGTTATCCAGAGTCAAAGGTGAAACTCACCTCTTGAATGCGCTTGTGCAAGAACTTGACATCCTGGCTGGCACTCGAGTAACCTTTGGTCTCGAGATCAACAAGTTTGAGCTGAGCCTCGTTCAGAACCTTTTCTAATGAGGCCTTTTGTTGCTGCAGTTGAATACTGTTTTCGCGCTCAACCATGACATCTTTTTGGACTTCCGCGACCAGAGCTTCTGCTCGGCGCATCTTCTCCACTGCAGCGGCAGCAATATCCTCTTGTTGGGCGAGATGTGACTTAAGTTCCAGAATCTCCTTGTCCATGTTGGCGGCGTTGCGCAGAGAGGGACTGTCTCCCTTTACAAGGTCCTCAAGGCCAGATTTCGCCTCTTCGAGGCGAGCTTCAACATTACGCTTCTCCCGAAGTAGGTGATCTCGTTCCGCCGTGATCTCATCAACCGAGGAGCGGAGAGTACGAACTTGGGAGAGCAATGTCACAACCTTTCCTTGAGCTTCATTATGAGCATTCACTGCCTCATCGCGAGAGGAAGCAACATCTGCCAAAGTTGACTCCAGACGGGCCTTCTCTTTGGACCAGGTCGAGCTGTTGAGAACCTCATCATCCCACTTTGACCTCAGCTCATCAAGCTCCTCTCGAAGTCGGGCGATCTCTGCTTGCTTGAAGAGCCTCTCCTCACGAGCGAGATCAAGCTCGTTGGTTAATGTAGCAAACTCGGCTTGATACTTCTTACGGGTCTGCTCCATACTCGATTCCTTGTCCTCGATCTCCATAGCTCTTTGGTTTCGATAGTCCTCGAGTTCGTGTTGAAGTCTCTTCTTAGCCTGAGTGGCAGCCGCCAAGTCGGTTGAAATATCTTCCACCTTTTCTTCGAGGCGTTGGTTTTGACGTTGAAGGTCCTCAATGCTGGCATCCATCTTCTCACGTTCGGCCATGATCTCCGCATATGTGTCCTCAGCTTCCTTTGCCTGAGACTTGGCAAACTGTTCGGCGCGACTAGCTTTGAGAACAGCGATCTCTGCTTGCTCGAGTTTGCTGAAGTACTCATCCGCGCGGCTCTTGTACATTTCAAGACTAGAGGAGACATCGGCAAACTTCGAGGTTTCGGCATCAAGTCGAATCTGGAGGTCTGCGAATTCCTGGAGAAGTTGGTTTCGACTCTGTGCTTCTTGCTCTCTTGCTAGAGTCATCTCTTGTAGGTCAGACTTGACGTCGCGGAGCTCAACTTCGGCCTTAGCGCGATCGTGTCGTAGTCTTTCAAAGTGTCCCTTGATATCGGTCAATTCTGCCACAGCATCCTTGTGACTATGAACCAAAGCTCGACGAGAATCCTCTTGACTGTTCAGGACCTCCAAAATCTCTTCATGTGTTCGGGTCTGTACATCTCGTAATGAGAGCTGCCCAGATCGAATTGTACGCTCCAGAGCAGAAACCTTCTTATTAGAATCATCGAGCATTTCATGAAGACGGGTATTGACCATCTCAAGTTTTTGAATGCGACGCAAAGATGGGCTTTGGTCGTCATAGTTCTCCGGCCCAGGCGTGCTTCGATCAATCTGGCTCTGGAGGTGACGATTTTGCATCTCCTTGAGTTGAAGTTGGTTCTGAAGTTCCTCAACTTCGGCTTTCAGATCCATGCGACTGTTGAAGTTGAGTGTGTCGATTGTTCGGTCGGAACGCGTTGAATCTTGAATATGGTCGATTTCTTGGAAGCGTCGAGTGGGGGTGGAAGTATTGGAATAATTGCGAGCATGAAGCTTAGCCGCCCTCTTCTGAGTTGGTGATCCCTGGAAGGGCGCCTCGTTCAGGTGGATTTCCTCGAGTTTGGGTCGGCTAGCAGGGTCGTTTCGTGATGCTCGCATTTCACTGAGTTGAGTCTCGGCGTTTGTTCGAGCTGCTGTCTGCACGCGAAGGTTCTGCTGAAGCTCCTCAACTTTTCTTACAAGATCGAAGTTCTGAATAAGTATCTTTTCATCGGTTCCATCAGACTGAGGCGGGATAGGGACTTCCGGATCAACAGTCCGTAGAACATCGAGCATCTGAGCGCGCAGCTCATTGATTTCCTTGTCCCGTGTATCCACAGATGTCTGCAACGTACGAACAGTAGTCTGAGCTTGAGTTCGCAGTTGTCGCTCTGACTCAATCGTTCGATTGGCTTCAGCCAGCTGCGCCGTAAAGGTAGAAGTCGCCTTCTCGGCATTCCTGCTTGACTTGACTTCGCGGGCGACCTCATGGCTTAGGTCTTCCAGGCTGAGCTGCAGTTTCTCCGCTCTTTTCTCTAGTGATGCAATTGCGAGTTGGGATTCACCTAATTGCTTGTTGAGCTTCGTGTTCTGATCCTCCAGCCGAGCCTTTTCGCGCTGAAGAGATACGATCTGGCCTCGAGATGCCTCACTCGCCCGCGAGCTTGAGCGAGCAATCTCCAAACCTTTCTGTTGAAGTTTGTTCAACAGGGCACGATTGTCGTTCTCTGATGCTGTCAGGCGGCTCTTCACAGTAGTCAATTCCCGTTCAAGTCTTTCTTTGGCCTGGTCGTTTTTCAAGCCAAATTCGCCCGATTCAAGAATCAGCTTGTTGAGGTCTTCAATCTGATGGTTGAGCTTAGCGCACTCTCCTTCAAACCAGTGAAGCCGCTCCTGTGCTGCGTCAAGATCTTTACGCAGACTGTTCTCGCGGTCCAAAGCTGCCTTGGAAGCTTGTCGCTCGCCGGCGACCTCGGCTTGCATTCTTGCCTCTTCAGCTTGTGTCTTTGCTACTCGAAGACGGCGAATCTCTTGCCTTGCCTCGTCACGTTCCTTTTCTGCAGTAGTTCGAGCCTCCATTGTTCTTCGTAGCGTATCCTGCTGTGCATATAATTCCTTCTCGATGATGATTTTTGACTCGTTAAGACGATCGAATTCATCCTTCAGCTCTTGGTATCGGTGCTCACCGAGTAGTTGGACGTCATCTCGAGACTGGCGTTCTCGACTTAGATCCATCTGTGTCTTGTACAGCTCATCCTTTAGATCTTTGATTTGCGACTCAAGGACTTGGCGATTCTGGTCCGCCTGTGCATCCTCCGACAGACGTGCTTCCAGCAAGTTCTTCGCGTCCTCGGCCTCTCGTTCTAGTTGAGATTGTCGAGACTTCATTGCTACAAGTTCAGCCTGGGCCTCGCGGTATTTCTCGGCGTTTTTCTCTTTCTCAGTGGTCAGAGATTTCTTCTGGTCCTCCAGAGATTGGCGTTCGCTTTCGAAGTTTTTGTTGTCAGTTCTCAGAAGAGCGAGCTCACTCTCTTTTTGGCGTACGAGATCTTCATAATCAGTAGATGTTTTGGAGAGCTCATTCAGCTGTCTCTGGATGTCTTCGTTTTCGTGAGAGAGTTGATTTTCTCGGAGCTTAGTCGACTGGAGCTCTCTTTGAGCTGCATTAAGTTTAACCTCTGAATCTTGATCGAGCTTCACCAGCTTGGTCTCCAGATCTTGAACCTTCCTTTCCTTCACAGATAATTGACTTTGAAGCATCTTAATCTCATCTTGTAGGGCAAGTTCCTGCTCGCTGCGCTCGGCTTGCTTCTGAGTCATTTCGGTCATCGATTGTTCAACTTCATTGATCTTTGCATTCAAGCCCTTCTTCTCCTCCTCAAGCTTAGCAATGAGAGTGGCGGCTTGCTCAAGTTGAGAGCGATATGTCTCGACATCTCGTTCCGCCCGGTTCTTGGCATTAAGAAGGTCGTCCAACTCGTCTTCTAGTCTTTCCTGATCTTCAATCGCTCCCGCGAGCTTCTCCTCAAGCTCCGCTTCTCGAAGTTGAAGTCGTTTGAAAATCTCCTCCTTGTCCAATGCAAGTGCACGCTCGCTCTCAAGGGTTTGCTGGATTCGAACCATTTCTGCGTGACAGTTCCGCCGTTCCTCCTCAAGTTTCATACGATTTTGAGCCTCTAGTTGCATCTTTTCGTTGAGATCCTTTATCATTGCGTCCCTTCGCTTAACTTCTGTGGCTGTACGAGTGGTACCAAGAAGAGGCTTCATTTTGACAATGAGCTGCCACCAGGGATTTTCTGCTAAGTCTAGGTAAACATTGAAGTTTCTTTGGATAATTCTGGTGGCCTCGGTGCGAAATAGCCTTTTGTAGGCCGCCCGTCTTTGTATAAATCCTCGAGCGACAGATTGGAGTCTGGACATGATCTCGGTGATAAGGGCATCTCGTTGCTCCTCAAGCTCGGCGAGAACACCGGCACGGAAGAAGACTTTGGTCAAGCCCACTCGATATAAAGCGCGGTCAAGACCAAGCTTTTCAAGCATAAGGCTAGCCGCGGTCTGCCCTTCAAGATAACCTTTGGGCATATCCTGGCAAAGGACCTCATATCGTTGTCGAAATTCTGCAAAAGGGAGTCGATTGGGAAAACCGGTCCGTGCGATTCTGATACCTTCCAGAACACCATTGCAACGTAACTGATCGAGAACGAGAAGATTGTTGAACTTCTTTGGCTTCTTTTTGTGGTTGGGAAGAATGCATCGAACAAAATGAGGGTGGGTAGAGTGCAGTTGGGCCATGAGACTATGCAAATGCTCCTTATGTTTCTGGGCGACCGTACGGAAGAGCCCTCTCTTGACTCTACTTCTTCCTGTGGCGTGGTCCTCATCCGATTCAGCACAGTCAGAAAAGAGGGAAGCAACATGCTTGTTTGAAGAGGCAGCGAGAAGGCGGGTGATGTTATCATTCAGGGGATCCTTGTTTTTCTCTAACCATCCTTCGGTAGAGTACTCGACTTCGGCAGCATAGTGGGTGAGAATGAAACCTTGACCAAGACGCGAGGGTCGGTATTTCGCAGATTTCTTGTCCCATAAAGAATTGAGCTTCTCAGTGAATGACTTGTCTGTAGCTTTGGGCATAACGCAATCCTCATCAAGGCAAGAGAAGACACCTATGGGATTCGACAACTCAATCAAATCAATCGTCGGTTGCAGATCACGACCAAAATCGATGAATTTCCATTCAATCTGCTCGCGTGCATACTCTTCCTGCTCTAGGACGAACATGTGGTGATTGAAGAATTGCTGCAACTTTTCGTTCGTGTAGTTTATGCATAGCTGCTCGAAGCTATTCTGTTCGAAGATCTCAAAACCGGCAATATCGAGTACTCCGATAAAGTATGAATCCTCTAGACCCATGCCAGTGCGATCGAGCTGTCCATTGATTCGGTTGACAAGATCACCGAAACCACGTTCATAGATGCCCTTTGAAAGAGCGTCCAAGCTGAGACGAACTTGCTCTGGAGTCTGGACTTTTTCAACCCATTCTCTGCCTGCCTTGACTTTGGGGTGGAGGAGGCCTTTTAAGAAGGGCTCTAGTGGCACACCAAGAAGCTTGCATACTTTGGCAGCTTGCTCTTTTGCATCTGGTGCTAGACGAGCTTGGTCTGCGGCGCGGCTTTCCTTGATAACGTCGATATTGCCCAAGTGAAGCACCGCCGCCACAGTGCGTAAGATAGACTTCTGCTCTTCGTCGGAGAAACCCATCACATTGAATGCTTCCATAAGGGATTCCCACTCATCATGGTCTGAAACACCAACAATTGTGTCGTGGCCATCCTTGGTGTAATTGAAGTTTTCAACAGTAAGACCATCAATTAGGAATTCCCTCTTCAAGCTAGGACTGGCACCTTTCAGGAGTTGGTAGAAGACGTGGTAATTTCGTTCGTGTGGGTTGATATGTACAACTCTGGACTTTTCCAGCAGATACCAATCGATATATGCGCCACAAATAGCTCCATTTCGAGTGAATTCAATGCGAATGAATTTTCCGAATCGTGAGGAGTTATTGTTGCGGACGGTCTGGGCGTTTCCGAATGCCTCCAGAATTGGATTTGCTCGGAGGATTTGCTGTGAGAGGTTGGAATGCTGGTTTTTGTTCTTGGTTGTCGAATCTGCCTGAGCAACAGCAGCGAGATATTGGATGACCTTTTTCGTGTTCTCCGTCTTGCCTGCACCAGATTCACCAGTCACCAGAATACTCTGGTTCTTTCCTTCTTCCACTAGATTTCGAAAGGCTTCATCTGCCATTGCAAAGATATGAGGCTTTGTATCCTCTCTGCTCCGTCCACGATACATGTTGACGTAATCATTGCTGTAAATGGGAATCGGTGCATACGGGTTGACAGTAACCAGGAAAAGACCCGAGTACGTGTATATCAAATCGGCTTGGTATCGCATATGTAGATTGTGGACAACAGATGCCTCGTTCAAGTGCGTCAATTCTGCCATATCGTTTGCCTT